>CAMXCT020001862.1:0-127597 GCA_947184155.2 Cladocopium goreaui
GACTGACGGAAGCCCCTCAAAACGATAACGGTTCACTATCCCATGCAGACCTTGGCAGTAAAGAGCTTGTTGCTGTCCCTCACCCACATGAAACTGAGGCTTTGACACCAGTCAGTAGTAACGCAAGTGCCCGGTGTCCAACACATGAGCATGCACCAGCGGAGGCTGTCCGGTCACGCCCCAATGATAGTTGCAACGAGATAAACCCATCCTGTGGCTATGCTGAGAGTCTCCGCCCTCCAGTCAGTGGTGAAAGTGGTGCTTCCCATTGTTCCTTTGCGAAGGAGAAAGATGCATCCCCTCCCAAAAGAGCTAAGTATTCCCAAGTTCACCCATACGCTATCATTAGCCTATTTGACGGTGTAGGCTCAGCTATTCCGGCCATCACTAAAGCTATCGGATGTGCCCCGCGCATCATCATTGTTGCAGAATGTGACCCCATCCTTAGACAACTCGTTGGTGAACAATTTGCTCTTCGCACTGATGGTGAATGGACCCAATCCAGCAAGGACACTTACACGCTTTATGCTGACGATGTGCGGCAGCTTCTTCGCAACCAATGTCGAATACTTAAGGAAGCATTTGCATTAGCTGGGCCACAGTGCCGCTGGTTTGTAATTGCTGGCTCACCCTGCCAGGATCTTACCCCAGCCGGCCCCCTGAAAGGACTCCTCGGACTCACTGGCCATTGTAGCTCCCTCTTCTACTATGTCCACGTAATCCTGTGGCTTGTGCAAATGAACTATCCTCTGGAGTACATCCGCTTTCTGCTTGAGAATGCAGGTGCAATGCTTGATATCCATCGTAAAGCAATCCTACGTGCCCTTGGACTGAACCCTGATTCGTCTCCCGATAACTTCCGCGTTGACCCCAAGAATACGCATGGCATAAGACGTAACAGATTTTACTTTCGCAACTACCAAGACTGTGTCAAAGTCTCCAAAACGGTTGTCCTAGAACTGAGTGACATAGAAGGGCCGTTAGTAGACTTTAATGGTCATCCGATTCCTTTCGGGCCCCTCCTACGAGTCAGGTCAGTCCTGGGATACAACGTGTATCAGCTATCTTGGACGGCATATCAACCAATTTCTCTTATATGGGACTACCTTTTCTGGGGGGATAAAGCTCAATTTCAACTCAAAGCCAATATGCATTCCAGTGATATCATCCCTGCCCTTGACTTAGAAATCTCTGCCGCCACATTATCTGCGTGCATGGAATCGATTCCTGCAGTCTCTCCGACAAAAAAATGTGAGCACCATCGACAGAGACCGGCTTGTCCGTGCTATCCTGCCAATATTCCATCATCCCCACATCAAAGCACCCATGAGAATCTTGCTTTGCGAGGAGGTCGAAAAGCTAGCTGGATTACACAACCATTTTGACCGGGTACATGCTCATCGCTCGCTGCTCACTGAGTTTACAGTTAGAAACTATTGCGGCAATAGCTTTCATCCAGAGTATATTCAGGCAGCCGTAGGACACCCTGAGCGTCTACGCGACTGGCTTACTGAACCTGCTGAAACAGCAACCAAGCATGCATGGTCTGGAGTCGTTCACCCGAAACAAGCTCGCGCTCAATATCAAGCCCTGCGTGAACAAGTACAAACCCTGGCACGAGAACAACGTATCCGTGACTTCTCCTCCAAGCAAATTGGTCTTGACCCAATGCCGGAACTTCCAATTCATGCACTCGAAGGTCCCTTGACCCCAGTCATGCCAACTGTACTTCCTAAGCAATTGTTGCCTACCACCCGTAAGATTCACCCTGCTGATCTAGGCATCATGGACAACAGACCACCATCGCAGCTTTCGCCAATTGCAATTCAGCTCCTTCAGGAAAAACAAATGCAAAGTATCCTCGTAGGAATGAGGTTTTTCGGAGCAGGAATTGGGAGAGCAGAAGATCTACTACAATTCTTCTTTGGTCATAATCATGATGCTGTAATTGAACGCCATTGTCCACAGGCCAAGGAATGGATCTCCCACAAACTTAAATCTGCTGGACAGTGCACCTCCACCATGGCACAAATTTTGCTTTGGTTGTACTCCTTATTACATCATGAGCAAGTTTCTGTTCATTTTGTTCATATTGCTGACTGGGAAGATCAAGCGCATATTGCTACCTTCGGGGACGCCCCTGCCAAATGGACGGCCTACTGTGTTAAATTTCCACGCTCACGTACCTTTCACCTTGACACAGCTGCGTGGAATTGTCATACCCGGGTTGACATCCCCTGGCAGCAACTGCCTCACCCAGTGGTTTTCACGGCTGCACCTATCCCGTTCCACTGCACCAACCCCAACTGCATCTGGTTTGCTGTTCCTTATGGACCTAAAGGACAATATCTGATTTGCCATAGATTTATTGGCACATTCTTATATGACCAGTGCATTGGTTGCTTTTTGTCTCGTTTTGTCGAACAAGCCTCCTGCAATATCCATACGGCAGCTAGTTCTTATCCTGAACTCCATGGTTGTATGTTTATTGACAATGAAGGTAATGTCGCCGTTGCTGCTGCGCACGACTGGAAGCTTGATGACACTACAGGATACCAAACCTGCCTGATCAAAGCATCTATTGACTGCCGTGTTTTCAAGTACCCAGAGCATAGTGACACCCTTCCACATATTAATCCCATCGGGAAAATCAGTCAGGAACTCGCATGCAACTGGAACATAAACGATACTCCCCCAGATGTTGCCTTTTTTGTTTGTTCCCTGATCGAGTGTCACTAGTAACAATGCAGCACCTCGGGACAGTTGCGAAACCTCTGCTGCTCGAATTTCGCAACGCGTGGTCCCGGCAAATTCGAGCGTTGTATTCACTCCAATTTATGACCAAATGTCCGAAAAACCTACACTGCCTACAGTCACTCTCTTTCTTGCCGCATGTACTCCAGATCCCCGCACCGTGGCCAATATTAGATATCCAGACAGTGGCTTATAAGTGTGGCATCCGCAGTGAATGTTTTACCCACTCTCGACAACTCCTTGCACAATCACTGGCCGACTCTTCTGAGTTTAGCCTCCTTTGTGCGGAAGTCCTCAAATATCGTCTCGAAAAGAAACAAGATTGCTGTACTGCCCTCAGACAGTTAACCACATGGAATGTATCAGGTTGGAGAACGTTACAATGGACTAACCCTAAGACGCAAGCCATTCTCCGCCGGGCTCGACACGGCATTGTCTGCCTCCAAGAAACCAGATGGACTGCGAGTACTGCTACTAACTTTCTCCAAACCTATCCAGGCTTTAATATTGCGCACTCCCCATCGATCGCAACAGAAAACGGAGGCCTGTCGGGAGGAGTCGCCATATTGATTCCATGCTCCTTTAGACTACTACAAGAAATTGTTATCACGCCTGGCAAACTCATTGCTGCACAAGTCCAGACCAGAACCGATTGCTTTTGGGTGATTTCGGCATATTGTCATCCTAGCAGCGCTAAAGAAGACTGTGAAACGCTTGCCAGATGGCTATCTGATCATCAGGACCATCCTGACCCCTTCTTCATCGTCGGAGACTTTAATCATGGTCATCACCTTTCCCTTGATGCCTGGCACCGTATTTTAAGTTGTGCTCAAGGAGACGATATTGTCAAGGATGAACCGACCTTCTGGGGCCCAAATGGCTCGCCAGCAATCGACAAAGTCATTCTTCCGACCGAATACATGAATCGTGGGCTAATCCAACATCAAGTGTTCTATGATCGTCTTTTTGAGTCTGCTGGGCATGCATGCATATCCATCCAATTGCGCCATAGGCCGCCAGTTTCGAGTAGCTCAGACCTGCCTCTGCATATGACCATACCAGCCAGTGTTTTTCAACCGGGTAAGGACCGACATGACACCCGACAAGTGTGGCCGTCACTCCAATCGCTGTTTCGCCGACTTTGCTTAGTCTCCCAGCCCACATTTGAATCCCTTCAGGCATTATTATGGCAATGGTGGATGTCACTCCCCAAGCGGCCCCGGGACTTCAACACTCTAAGGAAGCATCTCCAATCTGATCGACCACTTCTCAACATCTCTAAACGGTTGCTACGAGAGCTTCTGTCGGCCCTTCCAGGCTTCCGCCCTGCCCTAGAAGAATATTGCCAAACATCCACGGTAATCACGGTTCCTCGTACCTTCCTTTGGAAGTGTTTCGAGCTCCTAGATCTGCAGCTACAACAACAGCATCTTATCACTAGGAATAGAGATGAAACTACCCGCAGTCGTGGCCTGGGCACTAATGCCCCTCTGTGGCAGAGATTACGAGCTAGCTGCCCGCGAACTGTCTTTTATAATGGTCCTATTCTGGACGGTGCGGGCAACCAGTGCCAGACTGCCCTGGACTTGTCGGCAGCCATGCTCGCCACTCGCAAGTTCTGGTTCCAACCGCCTGTCAAATATGATCCTGAGTGGACAGATTACCTGGAGCAGTATAAAGCACAAGCCCAGCCCTGGCCACATGTTCCCCCACCGGGCGCGGAAGACCTCATCAGAACTGTCCTTGCCACCAATGATTCCTCCCCAGGTCCAGACGGAATACCCTATGCAGCATGGCGACTCCACCCTGGAGTGTCATCTGATGCGATGATTACACATCTCAATGATATCTGTAGATCCGCAGTCCCTCCCCCTTGCTCAGTCCAAGCATGGATCCCCAAAGCCAAAATGGGCCCCACTGCTGACAATTTCCGTCCATTGGGTATGCCATCGACATTTGAGAGAGTCATAGACGGAAGCATCGCGACAGTCATGACCAGAGCCATTGCTCCGCTCCTTCACCCCTCTCAAACGGTGTTAAATGTCTTCCGCGAACCGCAAAGTGCTGTCCAATCCGTTCAAGCTGTTCTAGACCAAGATGCACCATGCGCATGCCTGTCATTGGACCTTTCCAAAGCATTCGAGCGGATTAACCCCCACTGGATCTTGCAAATTTTATCAGCGTGTAAAGCCCCCTGGTGGATCATCATGTATACCCGGCACATCCTCCTTTTTCGGAGATGCAGGCACAAAGTCCAAGGCAAGTTGTTACCCTCAAAAATGATTGTCACAGGCGTTGACATGGGCCGATCTTTTTCAGTCCTGCTTTTTTGCGTTGCCATGGATCCAGTTTTGACCTACCTTAACCGAATCCCCGGCATGCTGACAGTTCAAGGATATGTTGATGACACCACAATGGTGGGAGATACTGCAGCAGGCATGCAATGGCTCTCGGATGCCTGGCAAGCCTGCGTACGTTTGAAATCCGCTGGCATCCAAATAGATGAACACCACTGCTGGCGAACCAGTGGGATCAATATGCACGCAGCTAGCTCTGGTCAGATCGACCAATACCCTCCATTAAACTGGACACAAAGTTTACCAGGACATGCTACATTGCGGCAAGCCTTGGTTCACAGAGCAGGTTATAGCACCACCACCATAGTGTGCCGAGCAAATTTGTTTGTGTGTCTTACCCCAGCAGAGGTTGATTTAATATTTTCGGAGGGCATCTAGCTAAAATTGACCCACTCTTCCTGGCACAGTGTAGCTGTTCCAACAAGTGCAGTGTACTGGTTAATCACCCTGCCTCCCATAGTACTCTGAATGCGCTTGAACGCTCCGACTGGGGAGCCCACCTAATTGAAGGAAAAACTACAGCGCTGGGTCTGCTCCTGTATGGTAAATATACCCGTAGTCATCAAGGGTGGACCCCAGTAGAGGAACTTATAGGCACACACGCCATTAACCCCAAAGCCATGTCCAAAGCTAACCATCGGCTTGCCCTCTTCGCCACACCTGCTCACTCTGTAGTGCAAAGAAGCCTTGCCAATAACTGTTTTATTCTGTCCCTTAATATTTACCAAAGTACATACTTTGGTTTCACTCCGGACGACATCAATTTATACCAACAACGCTCTGCGAAACTTATTCTTGGCAGACCATGGCTGGCCGCACGGTACCTCCCACACATATTTCGGTGGTTAGGTATTGCTCCTGCACTAGACCCAGCGGTCACACTCACCGCAGCGTGCTTGGGTTATTGGCTTAGACAGAATGGCTCTACCGCCTTTCTCTCACCGGGGTACCCGGATGTAGGGACAAGGCAAGGAGCGGTTGTCCAACGCATTTTCCGCACATGGATTCCCCTGCTCGGAATTGACACAGTCGGCAACTTGTTACGCATAATTGCAGGACACAACACCAGGAAACAACACTTCCAATTCCTCCGCCAGCTGAAACTCAGACTTTACGAAGCCATCCAAGTGCATGCACTGCAATATCTACAGTCTAGAGTTAGCTTGCAGCTTCTACCAGGCGGGGTATCGTGGGCTTGGTTGACCCAGTTAGCCACAGTGCCTAAACTTGCTGTTAATGGAGTTGCACGCTTTGCTGTCTTGCGGTGGGCGGTGAATGAGGATGACGATGAATGCCTGCGGCTTCGACTTGCAGGCTCACTGCAGGCTGAGCAGCCATGCCAACTCTGTGGAATTCCTACCCGGCTGTACCCACTTGGACTCAATTTTGCACCAGCTTGTGAGAAATGCTGCCATGACCATGATATTAACGCTACCACTCTGTACAGCGGTGAGAGATGGGGGATCCCGACCGCATCCCCCTGGCATGCCATCGCAGAATCTGCTCGGGGATCTTTTCATATTCCTGCCTCATGGCGTGACCGTGCACGAGATCTAGCCCCCTGTGTAGCGTGCGGACATGGAGACAATTCCTCTCAACACTGGGCTCGATTCTGCATAGTGCCTGTACTAGTTGCCAACGTTTTGTCACCTTCCCCCAACCCAGTGAAATCGTTGGACCAACTCGCCCGAGTCAACACAGCTGGATGCGTGATCGCGAGCCACATTCTGCATCAGTTCCGCCGACTCTTGCTTGAGCATGGAGGCATGCAACATGCGCCATCTTCAGTTCCCCTAAGTGTCCCTGAATGGCTAACCCGCCTACATGACAATGCTCTACAGGCAATCCCAACTCGATTCCTCCCGGAGCTTGTCTCTCCCGTCAGACCCCAGAGTGCAGGCGCAGACAACCCAAACCATCCTTGCTACATGCAAACCGCCGCCAACGAAGCAGTTACTCTCCACTCTGCAGCACTTCCTGATCTAGTTTGCACAGCTACTCAACTCATTGCCCCGGATCAGCCTATCGCTGTGCTCCCCCTTGGACATCCATGGCTTAGCCTCATTGCCCCAGCTCGAGCCCGGGTCGCTGGATTCCGCCCTAATGCTAAAATTGTACCAGCCTGCCCCAACTCGCCTGATTCCTTCTGTACTGTGACAGCTCTTCAATCCATCAGTCCTAATGAGTTGATCTTAGCAATCCCTCCCGGTGATACACCATCCGAACCCTCGATACAGATCGTAGGCCAATTCGATGGCAGCTGTATGCACGAAGATGAATTAGGAGGAGCTGGCTATGTCATCTATGTAATAGAAGGTGGTCGGTCTCGCGTTATTGCATGTCGGTCAGTCGCTCTGCCACATTGTTCAGATAATATAGAAGCAGAAATCATGGCCTGTTTGTATCTTGTTGAAGAAGTTGCTGTTGTCGTCAAGCAGCGTTTATCGAGCCGCGGCCTCACGCCCAAGGTAGTCATCCAAGGGGACATTCTTCCGGTCATTAAGTACTTTCAATTTGCAGGCCGTCTCCGGAGGATAGATATGCACCAACCATTGGAAAGCATTCGTTCAACCGTAAGTCTGCATCTCCCGAGTAGTTTATTCATATACCTGCCGAGAGTGGCCAACAGCATAGCAGATGACTTGGCTGGACAAGCCACCCAGTTCCTGTTGGCTAAATATAGGAGCAACCCTGCTACCTTCAATCGGAATACTGGACCGGTGTCCATTAAACCATCATTCCCAACGGCCCTCTTCCAGGTCGGAGGCTTCCACATTCAGAGTTTTGATCAACCCTGGAGCCAGCCCATACTTACTCTAGTAGAGAGGCCCAGTATCGATCACGGTCTTCTCCGAAAACACGTGACCCTCCACCCCCATCACCGCCAGCTGATTGAATCCTATCTCTCCCCGTGTCTACCGCAAAACTGCAGTATTGAAATTGACTACTCCCCCAAAGCTGCTGACAACCACGGACGAAAATATTGTTGCACCATAGGAGGCCAGCGACTACCACGAGCTGCCAGGCTGTTATTGTTCGGACAGAATCACTGCGAAATTGACCTCAAGGGATCGTTTTATGAACTTGTTCGACGCCTGGGACTACGTTTTGCGCCCGACTTTGTACCCCTCCCAACCATCGATGAGTTCCGCGCGCAGCTAGCTCGAGACCCCTATATTCGAAAAGTTGAAGCAGTCTGCCCTGACACCATCAAGCAACTCCCATTGAGAATTATCAATAGCTCCCTTGCTACTACATACCGATATCTAAGCTCTCTGGTTGATGACTCCCCCAGTGCGAGTGTCAGCGCAATCCTCTGCCAACTCGAGTCTTTGAGTACAACCCTGACTACTCAGTTGCTACCGCGTTTCCGCCCAGAGTTCCTGGTCAACCATAACGACAGCGCTTTTCGATTGCTAGAACATTTTGAAGCCACAATTGTCGAGGACACCATTCGTGCCCTTATTGCTCGCCACCCAACACAATCCTTGGTGTGGCTACACGATGGTTTCTTAGTTGCTCCCCCGCCTCCTGAACAAATGGTAAGGCAGATCGAGAAGGAAGTTCTGTCCAATCATCAGCTTTACTTTGGTCAAACATGGTTTAAAGTCACCTCCCTTAGCACGGCACGCAATGCATACGTAGACACCCTCAAGCATACCGCCAGTAGCCATACCCTATCCCTCACCCGTCGTGCACCCCACAGCTCCCAACGTAAGCAGCGCAGTGCTCAAGGATCGCCGCACGTCTGTGCCACGCCCTTGGAGGCCCTTTCCAAACTGCGTGCTCGACGCGAACGCCCGACGGGAGGGAGTTAAAGCCAAGACCAACCCCAAGACCAACGGCCTGCCACTGCCCAGGCAGCTTTAGGCTGCTGCAACGTAGTTATTGCTGATTGAGATCTCCTGTGACATCCGAGTAGCCCTCATCAGCTCACTACCTTATTTGTACCCACCCCCTGCCAATTTAGTTCTCATACCTCATGAACACTGGTCAGTCCAGTGGGGGGGGCTCCCAGGGGTACCCTGGGTAGCTCTCCCCATCTGTGCAAGACCCATGAGGATATCGTAATCCTAAACCACTAGTCTCGGGTAGCCAAAGACCCATTCCATCATTGAGCAAACTAGCCCAAAGTGTTACATGCGCACCAGCTTTCACCTGGAGGACTTTCTAATATAGGCGACTTGTTGCGACCCACTAATGATAGGGCACTTCAAAGGGATTAAGTGGTCCTACAGAGAGGACCCAGGTCCAGCCGCTCGCGGAAACTCAGCTTAGCCTAAATATCAATCGGCAACGCTATTAGAGTGCCAGGCTGTGGTAACTGCTCAACACGACCATGTCCACCGCACAGTTGGCCAGAAGTCCATCCCGCAGTATAGCTCCACTAGGTTTTGACCTCCTGTTTGCTTTTTTCTGGGAGTCCAGAGGGAATCAGCTTTCCACCCTGGGGAAATGGTGGAAAGTGGGAAAAACCAAAAAAAAATAAATCCACTACGATACTCTCTGTACTCCAGCTCCTTAGCAATCACAGGCATTGTGAAGCATCGTGTGCATTTTTGCCCTAAGAGGATGGACGAGCGGATAGAGATCATCACTATGCAACTGCCATGCGACTATTTCTATTCCCAAGGGTACCTTGGGTAATGGAAACAGTTTCTCAGTGACCTCCATCGAGCGGCTAAGGCTCATTCGGACTGATATAAACTACGTAAAAAGCCGTAGTCACCTGTTGCTGTCTTTGAATCCCGTTTTCTGTCGGTCCGTAGGTATGTCCTGTACCATGCCACATTCCACGATCCTCCGATCTACATGCGCATTGTACCCCACGACACAATTACAAGCTTCTAGGTTAGTTTTTGGAGCCATTTGCTTCGGGTCGTCCTACTCGAGTACTGTACCAATGGTTAGGTGTAGCAGTTGACGCTGAGCAATCTTGCCCCTCGGCATTACTTGCCACCTACATTGTTTCCTTTTCGAATGAAGCGTCTCGTAGTAAAAACGAGTGGATAACACTTCCCTGTCCACGTTCAGATGCCAACAAATGCTGGGTAGTTACGGATGATTCGCCTGTCCCAGGAAAAGATATATCTTCTCCGCTCCAACCATATTAGTTACCATCAATGCTGGGTAGTTACGGATGATTCGCCTGTCCCAGGAAAAGATATATCTTCTCCGCTCCAACCATATTAGTTACCATCAATGCACTACCCAAGCGCTCAACCCCTCATCTCCCACATTGTAGCTCACCCTGCGAGTGGATGTTGTAAACTGGCCCTGTTCCCAGAAATAACTGTTGCCCAATTGTAATTAGTCCAGTTTACCACATCAAAGAGGGCCTGGTTCCCGATAGTTATAGCCCTGTTGGCAGCATCGCTAGGCTGAGCAACGCTTATGCTTAGGGTCATTCTCCCATCATATCATCTTGCCAACTAGCGTACTATCTTACCTTAAGTCGTAGTACTATCATCCACGTGGCTATAAGAAATTCCGTCGAACTATCCAATGAATGAAGGTTGCTCCCGGGTGTAGGACATCACTTCCCGCATCACACCGCTGAAGATCCAGGGCCATGCACCACCGACGCAGGACGAAGAAGTACCACGATGACGCCTCCCTCGTGCAGTATAATTGAGCCGGTAGGACATTCAGTGCCGCTAGCTTCCAGTGGATAGTGCTCTCGCCGCCCATTGCACCTCATACTCAGAGCTTAATAGAGCCTAGGGTGCTAGCAGTTTAGGACAGCTGCTGTTCCCAAGGGCACCTTGGGTAATGGCGAGTTTCTCACTACGACACTAAAATGCTGTACACTGTTCCAAACCGATGCTATCTTGGTGTTCTGTACTTAAGGCGCGCTGAAATAGCCTCTGATTTGCCGCATATAGATGAGGCATGCAGCTGTGAAGCTCTCATTTGTCAGCAAGTCTTGGCGCTGATGTCGTCGACGGAGTCTCATTAGAGTGCCAGGCACAGAAAGAAGCTCTGGCCACGGGGAAATCTCCAGTTACCGTAGTAGAATCGAAATCACTATCTGTTCAAAGGGAAGACGTTGAACATGCTGTTTTTCCTAGCCCCCTTTTGTGCCCGATGACTATCCTGTACTGTATGACCTCAATGTGATTATTTTTGGGTTCGAACATATCCATTTGTAGAGTATTGATTGCGGGCCTCGTGGTAGTAATGAGTGACCAGTTAATTGTTCAATAATTATGCAATAACTTTCAGAAGTCAATGAACCCTTCAGACATGCTGCCAACAGCTGCAGGAAAGACTGGTGCTTCCTAATCTCTGGTAACACAGCTCCAGCAAGCGTCTTGCCAGTAACTATCATGGCCTGTTTCCTTGTCTAGTTGCAAAGCTCAACAAATCGATTGCCGACTAATTTGCCTCTTGGTAACCTGGAGGTACCATGCAGGACCTCAGCTACTGGACAATGACAAGGCAGCGTGTGCAACAGACATCGTGAAGCAACGTTTGCAACATTTTGCCCTTAGAGGACAAAGAAATACCACGATGACGCCTCCCTCGTGCGTACCTTGGGTAATGGCGAGTCTAACTACTACACTACAATGCGGTACACTGTTCCAAGCCGGTGCTATCTTAGTGTTCTGTACTGAAGTAGCGCTGAAATAGCCTTTGCCTCGCCCCATCTAGATGGCGGCATGCAGTGGTGAAGCCCTCCTTGGTCAGCAAGCCCATTAGCGCAACTGCTGACCACGTTCGTGCCTTACTCCAGCAGATCTTTCTTTGTCCACCCTGTCAAACTTTTGACCGTGAGATTGCAGTACCAGTTGGATGAAACTATGAATGCCCTGGACGACACAGGGTTTGATGACATAGGGTTTTCCGGCACTCCATCATCTATCTAAGTCGTCCCGCATGCCCTCACCCCCTGCTGTGCCCCCCACATCGGTAGGAACATGACACATGTGTCTGTTATTCCTCTACGGTTCCCAAGGGCACCTTGGGTAATGGTGAGGGCTCAGCTCCGTTTTCACCCTACCAGGTACTCATCTCACATGGTTCATGCCCTCGTGACTGCCACCTTCTTCCCAATCTCCCGACAGCTATCTATACTCTCAATAATGTGTACTCCTTGCTGATGATGCTCCTCAGTGTCCATCTCTTTTAGCATATCTTACACAGATAGCCACCCCCGCCTATCATGTGCTACTGCCCCACCACTTGCCTTGCCCCTTGCTACTCCCTCCTATGTCATGAATCTACTCCTGAACCACAATGAACCGTCCCTCCCATCCTGTCACCGGTCATATGTTGTACATATTTCCTACTGTTGCAGTGTCTGGTATTTTGTTCACTCTGCCTGGACTGAACATGATTCACTGTCTCCGTCAGCAGCCATTGGTTCGAACTGTGAGGACACCACACCTGCATAAGCCAGGGTTGACTGGATCCTCATTTTTATCCAACTTCTAATTTGCTCGCCCGTTCATACTTTCAAGCCGACACGGGGTCCTCGTTGTTTGGCCGCTGCCCGCCTTTCGTTGTTTGGCCGCTGCCACGCAATTGCGAGTGGTTCCTGTCGTTTGGTCTTACTAGACGCCGTGCAATTGCCTCCACTTCGGCGAGTGCTGCCACTGCAGGGTACCTGTTGCTGGTATGCCGAGGCAAAACCCTTTCCCGTCTGGCCAAATCAGTGTTTCTGATCAACACCTACTGGACATATCGGCTGGAATGAATTGGGACATGCCAGCAGCCAGCAGCGTTCGTTTTCTTGCAGTGAGGGGCACAATATGGGTAGGAGATTGCCAGACAACATATAATTTCACGTTGGTAGAATACCACTTGCATATCGACGAGGTGCCATGGATCATCTTTTCGACCCTTGCCGACGCCCTTGAGAAAGAGTTTGACCCTGCCTTCTGGGATACCGTTAATTATGGCCGAAAAGAGCGGTGGGGTTTCCTTGAACCACCCTGGGATGGAAAAGTCTACGGTGCTGCACCACAGTATGCCCAAGTCCGACTATCCATCTTTAATCGTGACGCTCACACCATGCGTGTTGTGCAACCGTTTGTGTGGAACCATACTCACCTGAAAGTTCACCCGAACGGAGCAATGATTTTCCATGATCAAAAACGATTAGCCTTCCTGCTGCCTTTGATAGTAGAAGCCCATGAGTTGCTGCCGCCTAAGCCATTGTTCTGGGTCAATAAAGACAATACCATCCCATTGTGGAGAACCACCCTGTGGACGCATGACGAAACCATACAGTGGTTAGCTGAGACCGGAGAGCCGTACCCGCAGGAACTGCGAGATGAACTTCAGCCACGCATTGACCAACATAAGTCTTCGCAACATGCGAAACGGGCACTGCCTCCGCCTCCGCCGCTACCGACCAGGTGGACGGAGCGATCCGCAGCAAAACAGCCAGTACCAAAAATGCAAGCAGATGCTCCACAGGACCCTAAATGTACTCAGAGCACGCCACAGCAAGTGGCTGACCGAGAGCGGCAATACATGGAACTGCAGTCTATTATTCATCAAGCAAACCAACAAACGTTGGCAGATAGCCGACCAGCGGCGACCAGACAGACCCACAAACCAGCCAATTTGCTGGCCGCAAGTCAACAAAGTACAGACAATACAGCAACCGCCGCATCGTCCAATCCCAGTACAGGCGTGGTGGCAGAAGCTCTAACCCCGCAGCAAAGCAAGCCACCTGACAAAATCAGTGCACAATCATTATTTCACAGAAGACCAGGCCCACCGTCGGCCCTTCCTGCGAACAAAGCGCAAACGGATACCCCGGGTACCGGCGTGTTATCCTCTGACTCTCACTCTGCAACTCACAGCAAAGATGATGAGCAACAACAACCTCCGGCACAGCTCGCAGCCCACGACGACACATCAACAGAAGAATCGTCGCCTGCAAATACACCCAAAGCATCGCCAGAGACTCAAGCAACTGACGCTGCTGGTGCTAGCAGCCCTGAGCCCGCCAGTGACTCCATGCAGGACGTCGACCTCGCCGCAGCGGACATCCCAACGTTACAGAACATGGAAAAGACAGCCTGTGAAAGAGTGGCCTCCTATGAAACGCGACTCCTCAATGCCCGCGAGCACCTTACTCGCATTAGAAAGCGCCTTAAAAGAATGCAAGATGACCACTCACCAGGCACTCCGCAACCCTCTCCTGTTGCAGATATGGAAATGGAAATCATTGACTGACCGTACAGACAGCTAGCACTGTGTGCACCTGACTGTGTGAAATCACCTGATCAGTGCCATTTCTAATGCCGTCTACTCCGTAGATGCGCCAAGAGAAAAGCAGCTGCGTGCCAGGCTAATACCCCCCAAACCTACTGTAAGGGAGAGTACCCACTTAAGTATGACCCCCATAAACTGGGGCAAAGGGATTTATGGGTTTTTCAATTCGTTTGGACTGTCTGATAAGTTTCTGTGTGTGTCCCGGGTCCTGTCACCGTTGGTCACCTCAACGTCTGTCGAACTAACATGTACTTTGGGTAAGTAGGTTGCATAAACTGTTAGTGGCTCAATTGCTCGCACTGCAGCTTTTGTGGCTCCACTGGTTTTCATAGCTGGGTCAGCCATCTGACATCAATTCGCACACTAAGGTGTAAGACAAACCCTGATTGTTTTGTTTCCTACCTGGTTCACCTCCAACGCATTGGCCCTGCACGGGGGAACCCTGACCCCGGGTGCCGGGTGTTCAGGGCTTCCTTAGCCTAGCCAATCCTGTTGATATACTTTTGCACTCGCTGCCCGTATAGCTTTCACTATCTTCGGCTAGTCACTTGGCACCTGACGCCCGGGCACCGGTTGTTCAGGGTCAAGCTGGCGTCAACATGCTGCAACAGCTAATGACACCAAATAGGTTCATTTCCTTGACGTCGCCTGACCCTGATGATTCAGAGACAGACATCGAACCAGCAGAGCCAACCGCCCCAGATAACACAGTCGAGGATGTGTCAATGCACAGTGACACAGAATACTTTGACGCCCTCGAGACAGATGATGACGTTCCATATTTCCAACAAGGGACTGAGCCTCCCCCAAAGGAGAAGTGGGAAATTGCCGCACCTATCGATTTCTTGAATGTCCAAGAGGTTACACAGTTAAGCCACCAGCTTGACCAACTGTTCCTCTCGCAAAAAGAAGTTGAGACCCCGCTCGGCATGGACGACATAAAACAAAGGTGGAAATGGGACGATGTCGGCTCCTGTCGAATGCCCCGGTCACCTCTGACATACCCTGCACTCATGGTGGACGAAGGGAACGGCATCCAACGCCCCGCAGCCAGCCAGGTCCATCATAGAACGCTCTTCCAGTGGATAACAGATAATCTCTCATGGTTACCTCAGTATGCCACCGTCTATGTTTATGTGGACAACCGCAAACTGTCAGGCACTGATCCTCCAGCCTACTGGCCGCATTTCGCACCCTGGATCAAAGGCCGATGTACAGTGACTGGCCCTTACCGGGAGAAAACTACTGCGATCCATTTTCCCATTCATGCTGACACAGGTTTGCATCAGGTCCATTATACCTGGGCTGGTGCTGCAGCTCTGGAGGCGCTGTGTTTAATGTTCCCCACTGTGAATTTTGCTCTCATCGACTCTGACTGCGTGCCGACCTCATTGTTCGAAATAGCCGAGCTAGTCAATCTCATGACGGATAAGGCAAGCAGAGCCGCAGCAATGCAACATAACACAATGGCCAGCTCTAACCAGTGCCCTCCAGCAGTCCTCCTTGCCACAGAAGCCAAAGCCGAACTTAATGCCGGCTTGATCATTGTGACAGGGCACATCCCGACCGAGGCAACTGATGTAGAAATGGCCCGAGCAACCTCGGAAGCATGTATGCCACCAGCCCCTGCCCAAAGCTCCTCTCCGAGTGCTGCACCCGCCCCAAAGGCACGACGAATAGCCCACCCTGCCAATCGCACAGCAGATGACTGGGTTACCGCACTCCAGGATAGCAGAGCCAGTTTCCTAGCTACAACCGCTGTGCCAGAAGACCCTGCGGAAGCAATGAGGGGAGGACTGCTTCTCACCCCCCTACTCGGCTGTAGGGCTAGAACCCCACTTGACTGGACACATGCATGGGCAATGTTGGGCGAATGGGCGGGAGCCATTGCATTCCCCATCCCGGAGCGAGGAGAATGGCCGCGTCACGGGGATGGCCGATACCTTAGACCGGACTTTGTCGAGCGGACCCCGCCATTCCTTACCTGGGCACGCCCCATTTTCGAACAAGGTGCACTCTCCCCTCTGTCAGTTTTCCCAGCCGACTTCCCCATACTGTGTCTTCCAGGAGACAAATTGTTCCAAAGCAAGGAGTTAACCATAGGGTATAGCCTGCCGCCAATAGTTCACGCCTTCCATGGGAGCAAAGTAGGCCTAGGACAACAACTCCAACAGTGGCTAAACAAAGGGCTGCAACCGCTTGCTGTGTCGCTCATAGGAGTGGACGAGGAACCACCTTTGTGGACACACCCCACAGGCTGCGATTTTGTTAGAGGGAGTAAACTAATCGCCAAGCCGCATGTCCTGCAAAACAGAAGCCTTACCAAGCTGCAGGTGTTGCTTCTTCAGAGTCTTTGGACACCGGTGGAAGCCCCCAACAACAGCAATGACCATACACCTTGGTCCAAGACTTGCGATCCTGCCATTGTTTTCTGCGGTCAGCACGCGAGCCTCCAGCTCCCCAGTGCCCCAATCCTCCCTCTGCTGGAAGCGCTGCAACGGCGACTGGGCATTGACCCTGGCAACGCAGAACTGGCAATCAACGAAGTGCTTGCTAGCCATACTGACCCCCAATACACCGATTGGAAGATCACTGTCATGGATAACACCTCCTGGCAACTCAATGACGCTGACCCAGGGTCCCTGGAAGTTCAGTGCACTGGGTTGGGTGGAGGAGAACTTGATGAAGACTGGGACGTACTGCTAGCCTGCAAAAAGGAAGCACATGTTTACGGGCCATCCCTTAGCAAACAGGACGATTGGAATGCAAGAGCTGGCACAGTAGCAGGCACTGCTCACACACAAGAATACTTGCTCCTGCACATCGCCATGTTTCCCATAGGTGCACACTTCTGGTGCCGCGTCTTAGGAATGCCCAGTGCGAACCAATTGCAAGCGCAGATCATCAGTCGGGCCATGAAACTGTTGCGCTTCTGTCCCATCATCCCAGCACACAGGAAACCGCCGTGGCCCGGGTACATACATGGCCTGCGACTTTTCACTAAGTTGCTAGTTGCACATCCGCTAGTCGGAGTATGTCTGCCCCCTGAAATCCGCCCAGTCGATCTTCTGAGATTAACAGGATACATGGTAGGCTCCATCTACATTCGAGGGCACAGCGCTGGCTCGTACGCAGGAATGGTATGGGAAACTATCCTCTCAGAATTCCCAGACGTTGGTGGCAAAACCGTGCTAGCAGCCATTGCGCTACCACCATCGCTTCTCACGACATGCAATTTATCTCAGCTGAGAGAGATCCACCTCATTCACCATGCAGATGACAGGCTCTGCGTATGGAACCCGTCGAACTATGACCTCAAGCTGCTTAGGCAACGGGGCTTTAAAATTACGCATATCACAGGATGGAGAGCGTACCTCGGTACTGCACAACATAACTACTCGCATTGGACAAGAGTTGCCCTCCCAGAAGGACGACCAGATATGGAGCAGTTAGAAGGTACCCCTGGAGTGCTCCCCTTCGAAGTGTACTCGCAGGCTCCCCTCCGTCTGATCTCATGGTGCAGCTTTGAGCTCCCAAGAACTGCCAGAAAACTCCTGCGTGAATTAGCGGAAATGTGCGAGCTACCTGAAACCACGACACAGGCACTTGTTACACACATTGCTGCCCATAATTCAGAGGTCAAAACTGAGCAAGAGGCAACCCAATACTTAGCCACGTTGGCAACAGTCACCATCTCCTCAAGGACCAAGTTGCTCAACTATACCACCATGGTACAACATTTCCTTGGCACCTTGCAATTGCCCCTGGCTGTCTACATGTTAGACTACTACTTGCCCATGCTCAGTCCAAATGAAGGCTATAATGAAACAGGGTTAACAATGCAAAGTGCAGGCCCTATCCGGCAACCATCGCAACCCATCGCCCTTGAATTCCTCTTCAAAGGCAGCGAGTTTGGACACTGGAAAGTTAAAGGCGGACAGGATGCATTCGCGTTCCGACACCCCAGCCTGGGCAAAACTGAAGTGTTCAGCCTGCTAGCTAGTGATGCGCACCATCACAAAGTCAGCCCCATTGGCACGGGTAGGCTCATTGCCATGGTGGGTACAGCGGACGCACTAGCTTATGATGGAGATGACCTTCAAATCCTTTTTGGCTTGGTCCTTGCCATCACGCCACGCGCAGCCAAAAAAAAGGATGAACTGGCTGCCTCACGCATATACAGACAGTGCAACCCTAAATTCATCGAAGTTGCTTTCCTCTCAGGACCGGCCATTGAGTTTTTTGCAAAGGAACAACTGGAAGCCCTCCAAGACCTGTATAGTGCCTCCGGCCAGTACCTGGACCCCATTGATGCGACCGTCCAGGGACAGAAAAGCCCGGTCCCCCAGACCTTCTTTCTAAATACAATGTGGATGTTCGGATGTACTAAGCCTACCCGAGAGCTTACCGCAGTCGCGCAAACCCCCCCGTGCAGGTACCACCTATTAGGCATCTACAATGTCCAAACGGCAGTAGAAGGAATGGAGGGCAACAAAAGATCACATTTCTTGCATTTGTGTGGCCAGTTGCTCCGCCTAGTACTAATTCCATGTCACGTGGAGGGCGAGCTTCACCCTTGGACTCGCTCCACTGCACTGTCCTTTGCCGCTGAGCTTGACGGACACGTTTTAGGCACACTCTGCGCAGTGACAATGGCGTTACTCACCAACCGGCTAGATTTGTGCACCCAAGGGCTTTTCGGAGCAGGCAAGTCGAAATCGATGGCAATCCTTATCCTGGCCTTGATTGAAATCGACACTACCGACAGCCTCAAAATATTGTTCATTTGCAAAGAGAACTCCGGCACTCGATCCTTTGCTGACCTCCTCCTATGGCTCGACCCCCCGTCGGGGGTGTTTGGGCGCGTAGGTAGGCTGGTAGGAGACCAAGAGCGCAACAAAAGCAGTTACTCGCACACGAAATTTGATATCCACCCGAGAGAAAGAAGGCAAATGCTGAACAAGTGTCAGTTAATATTAGCCACTGGGGGAACGGTAGCCCAGGATCTTACCATGCAATGGTCCACAATGAGTGGTTTTATGCAAGAGCTCTCCCTCCTGGTCATTGATGAAGGCCAGCAGTATGGCACTGACCGCGAAATTGCAGTTATCAGCCTGCTGAAACAGCAACCCCTGGTCCTGTGGACAGGAGACTCTGAGCAGACACCTGGCGGTATTGATCGGGCAGCTCGCAACGCAAAACGGTCACGACAACTACTGTTAGCTAAAAAGCATGGCCTGCGAAGCGACCGCAACTACTACATGCCAGCCAACCTTGCCGATGCAATGATCCGACTGCTAGATGGTTCGGCGAATGAAGGCTTAACGGTTCTTAGTCAAATCCTCAAACGAGGCCAGTCCACATTAGGTCAGCTATGGACAAGTCACCTCTCGCCGCAGGATGAGGAAGACCTCAGGGCAGCCAGCACTGTGCTCCCAGGCCTCAAAGCCGTATTTGAAGCAGCCCAACCAAATATGCAACGACACTCCCGATTCGTAGACTCGGAACTGCTGGCGGGTACCGCTCTCAATTTTCCACGGTCTCTTGTGCGCCTTGCCTGGATTTTGCAGCATGCCGCTACCCTCCTGCCCATGGCTGGTGACATACAAGCAGTCTTAAACTCCCAGACCGCCGGCGTAAGCGACATCCATGCCTGGGGGTTAATGCTTCCGTCCAGCTCCAGGGTTAGTCCTGTGACATACCATGCAGTGGTTGCAGTTAGATATCCTAATCTTTGCAGGAAGATCAATGGCCTATGGGAACTAGGAAGTTTTGCTTCGGGAGGCCTTCCCGACAAGCCACCAGGGTTCCAACTAGTGCTCTGGGATACTAATGCTAGGATTAACGGTTTGGTAGCGACGGATTTAGAAACTCTTGTGTCAGAAGTACTCAGCCCCTTTCCTCACAATGCTGGATTTGCAGATGGACTTTTCACAATGACCACAGCAACTGATCATAAGAACAATTTGAACCGCTCCGTGCTCAAAAGGGATTATGTTCGCACCCTGCGTGTCGAAACAATAGCCAATTCGGCAGGAGGAACAGCGCAGGTATCAATCGTAGCTCAGCCCAGTATTGGATTTCTCAACACTAAGTATTACTCCAATGGCTCTCCTACAGAAGATACTGAAGACTGCCTTGGCAGAATCACTGTCGGACTCACCCGGTCCAAATCGTTAACCCTGCTGGTCTCCCCGCTAGACATGATGGGGCTCATGGGCATGGCACAGGTGATTGCTGCAATTGCATATGGCATCCGGGGCCTACGGAGAGGAGAAACGACATGGAGCATGCCAAAATTTGACCCTGACCCAGTCCAAGAGAATTTAGCACAGCTAAGCCGGTGGTCACTCAATTCGGCACCAACCTGGGAGTACCCTCCCCTCGCAATTGCCAATCAATACTACAATCAGCAAGCTGACGAAGTGAAGCGAGCAAGATATCGGCTGATATTGGTGCGAGGGTCCGACCTTAGATGGCTGAACAGGGAGCGCTTCCAAGAAGTTCAAGCAGGGTTACGAGCTCAACACAAGTGGCTCCCCGAGCAAAATCTCCCTTTCTCTGAAGTTGTTCTATATGCCTACGCTGCTGATCGCACACACTTTCCCACCTACGTGTGCCTACTGCCTACCCTCAGGACTGTATAAAGCACGCACCGGGCACATAGTAGCACAGACGGGCCCAGACCAGGAGATCCTGTCCCTGCCCGGCATATACTTCTTTGATGGATGGCGATTACACCCGAAGCTGCCAATCCCAGACCACTTGCCACGCGCAAAAGAGGCGCCAGTCCAGGGTACCGCTCTCAATGCACCTGCACCAGATACGGAACCCAAACGGTCGCCAGAAGAAGAGGCACGAGATATCCTCGCAGTAGCTGCCAAGAACCAGCCCGAAGATGGGCCAAGCACAAGAAGAGCAGCTGTTCGCGCATGCAAGTACTTACGGGCCATGGTCAGCCAATATGAAACTACCATCCAAGCCGTGCACAGTGCCGCCCGCACCCACACGCAAAGAAGCAAAGGCACGGTGGGACCTGCGGTTGACTATCGCCCACAAGGAGAAGCCCTCCCAGTCATCTCGGCGGACCTAACCTCCGAATTGTTGCATTGTTTATCCACGCTCCCAGACCCATGGCCCCTAGCCCTAGCTAAGATCACCATAGACATGGAGAAACCGAGCCAATGGGTCTCAAAGTTGTGCAGACTTTACTTTGCTGACGAGTATGCCAAGCGAACAGTTGGATTGCCCTCGCGTAGGCATGTTCCGGACATCGCGGGTGCACTACGAGCAGTTCAAGCCATCCTCCCTAAACTCGAAGTCAAAATGATTGAGTTCTTAGCTGAATGGATGGTAACTCTTCTAATGCCAGCCTCGCACGTATTGGAAGTGAGGGCACCTCACCTTTCCTTTATGATGCTAAAGGAATACTGGTTTAGAGAACTGTATCCAGGCCTGAAAGTCACAGCGTCCTTCGACCGCTCTGAATCATACACCAGAGTGATCGATGGCCAAGTAAGATGTATCACGCCTGAAGTCAAGCCGCAGAATTTGCAGGTTATCTGGAATGTGCAGTTCATCACAGTCTTTGTGCCGGCATGGATGATCCCGCCCGTCTACCATAGCCTGCGCAGAGAAAGCATTAAAACTACGAGTTCTGCAAGTCCCATAGGAGTCCAGTCAGTCCGTCCCACCTGGTTTGAAGACACAACACCCAGGGACACTACATCCCAGCAACCTCAAGACCCTCAAAAAGAGCAACCCCAGCCACTGCATGGGCTGAAGTTAGTCATCAAAGAAGAGGTGCTACCAGCGACTGACCAACCACAATTCCAGTCACTTGAGCTGCTGGCTGGCAGAGGTCTCTTAGCACCTGACACATGGAAGTGCAAACGTGCACAAGTCAGCCTCAAAGCAACTATTGATGTCCCAATGTTGGGTACAATCATAGAGGAAAATGGTGACGGACTCCTGGAAGATTCCCATATGCCTGTGGGATGGCCACTTCACATCGATGGCGCTGTCAGACAATGCTGTATTCACAGAGCTGCTAGCTTACAAGAATTAGATGATATGCTCAAAGAATATGACATGAAAAGGGATTCAGTAGAAATCAACCGTGACGCGCCCCAATGGTCCCATCATGCAGTATGGAACCGAAAGTATATGGAACCGAGACCAGGATACACACTGGAGCAACTATGGACCGACTCCGAACCTGCCATAAGCAAAAAAACGACCACGTCATATGATGTACAAACAAATGACGTGCAACGTGCAGTAGCGGCCATTCAGCATTTCCCATCCCCCGTTCCCCCTGATAGCCCCTTCATACGAACACTAGGGACACCGGCTGCCCTAAAAGCCCCACCGCAGACGGACACCCTAGCGCAAAGAGCTCTGGAAGAATGGGAACGCACTTTGTGTGAAAACAAGGCAGTGGCAATCCTCGCCGAGATCCAAGCCGGCCGACCAACTATAATCCACAAAGATGGGGGTGAAATGCTCATTGCCATTGTCCTTGATAGGCCACTGGCGGAAGCGAAAGCACTAGTGGATGACCCTGCGGCATTCACTCGCGAAATGACGCGGATCCTACGTGACAAACAAACCCACCCGCTTATCGCCCAAATGATGAAACCAGCGGCAAGCAGTGATCCACCCCCCGCTGCTGCTGCAGCCAGTGGTGCTAGTAGCAGTGGAGAGCCTCGCGCTGCCTCACACGAGCAGTTCCAGTGAGCCACATCAAGTGACGCAGAGTCCCCAAGTTTATCATCCATGCATTTAGCGTGTAACTTGCCTCAGGTTGAGCGGTGTTGTCACCATGGGGTACTCATGGTTGATTACCACCCGCTGCAATTACTTTTGCTGTCAGCATGTCGGAGCCAATCTGGGAAGGGAGGCGGTTGGGGGCGGGTATCATAATCCTTTTTAATTTGTATTTGTTCATGTTGTGCTACATTAATTGTTGCATGGTAGGTTAGTGCGATGTCAAAGTACATCAAGCCATGGCGCCCGTTGCTGTTTTGCTCAGTGCAATCCAGTACCTGCATTGCTTGAATGCCACCTGACCATATGAGTTCCGTGCAACCAAGTGAAGTAGTATACCTGCCTCAAGAACCCCAGACTCACAATGAGGCACAGGATCTCCTCCTTTTGCAGGACTATGTGCACAGACTGACGAATACTCTCAGAACTTTGGAAGACACCCACGCCGTATTGCAGCAAACTGAACTCCTTGCAGGTGTTATCAACGAGCAAGACTGCAGAGACATTCGCACAGCCTGCTGTTGCATAAGAAGTCTGCGCATTCGAGTCGAAGCCCGTGCCAATGTCACAGAACGTGAAGTGATAAGTCGACAGCTACAGCTCATGCATGCGAGCGTACAGCATTACCGGACTGAGGACCTTAACACAGCTGACACAAGTTGCCTGTCCAGAACCTCTTTTGAACACTTTGAGGATAGACCTGGTCCCTGGGCAGAGAAAAACGCTCGTATTCCTACACCAATGTAACTGAGCCAGCTACCATGATCACCTGACCGCCTCTAATGCAGTTGATTTCAACACCTGCTAAGTTGACCGCTCGAGCTGCGCAACGCTTGCAAGCCTGCATCCATGCTGTCGAGCTCGCCCTTCGCGAACTCGATCGCATTGGATTCAGTTTTGAAAGCGGTATACACCGCCAGAGTGCACTGCAGCTCCCATATATGGGTACAATCTCCCATATCACGAAGATGCATTACAAGAGCACTAGCATAGTAGTGCTACTCACAATTTTGTTGCAATATGATGATTGGAAAAGCAGTACTGAGCGGACTCTGAGGGTACCTGAGTGCTGTTACCGCGCCGTCTTTTTCACCTTAGATCACGTTTCACTCTCCTGTTTCACTGCGGTAGTTTCTCACCACTTTGTTGTGACCCGGCGTTGTCGGTGTTTGCTTCAAAGTGTCAGGGTGTTGAATGTCATGCCGTGAAGGCTGCTCGGTGTGATCTCGGGGATCCTGGCTGGGGGGATCCCTGGTTTCTGCATTGAGCCTTGTTGCTTCCCACACCCTTCAAGTGGCCCATGGTGATTTCGTCTTTGGTCTTGTTGTTGTTTAATTTTATGGGCCTGCCAACATGACACACAAGTTGTCATCTGCATGCGCTGAGATGATAACAAGCTATCACCTCTCGCCTCAACAGATCTGTTTCACCCATAAACTGGAATCTGTCACGTCACGGTTTTGTGGCCTTGTGGCTGTTTTTCTTTTGTGTGGTTTTTGTTTGTTGTTTGGGTTTGTTTTGGTGTTTTTGTTTTGCTTTGGTTTTTTGTTTTTCGGTTTTTGTTCTCCGTTTTTGAACCCTGGAACGTGACAAAGCCTTTGGACTATGTATCGGTCCTCTTCCAGTTTACTTTTGCGGCCACTACAGCATCGGCCCCTGTGCGAATTAAATAATTAATCTCATTTGCAACAGGCTTGGATAGCTGTTGAACGACCTGGCGGAAGCCACATGGCGTTGGACGGAAAAAATCGTGAGAAGATCGTAGAATTCATTTTGTGACTTCGGAAGAAGGAACTTTGTTTGACATTGATCGGAGAAGTTTAGTTCGTTTTGTCTCTCAATGATGATAGCGAGAGCAACGTTCTGAAAGGCATTCAGAACCAGAGTTGCCAACAGATCTGAGGGAGACATCATGAATCATGTTTTGGTGCTTGAAATGTTTCAACGTTTTTCAAACACTCAAACTTATTTAAACAAACAAACCATGTCTTGATGTAAAGACTTTTTGTCACGACATGTGTTTTTGATCGCTTTTGTGAAGTTGACAGAAAGATGTCAACTGGCGACTCCGCATCATTTTGTGTCAAGGCGTGACACACCAACAAGAACCATAGCGACATGAGCAAACATCTTGTTCCTGTGCTTGTGTGTGTAAAAGTGGCTGAGCTCTGGGAGTGGTTGACTTGGTTGCGTGGACGGTCTTAGTGAGTTAAGGACGACGTCCTGGACGCTGACCCAAGTAGAGGTTTCGAAGGCCTGTAGCCTTCCGCATGGTAGCGGAGCTGCCTGCTTGCAGCTCGTAGAGGCGTAGTAGGAATGGATCCAGGTAGTGTGAGCCAAGGTGTGCAAGGTTGTCCTAGTCCTGGTATGGCTGAAAGAGGTGAAGGAAATGGTGGTTGTAACCGTGGTGACGGATTGCCACCTGGCACCGGAAATGGTGGTTGTAACCGTAGTGACGGATTGCCGCCAGTGCCTAGAACGCCTAGTCAGCAAGGTAGTGGATCTGGGATGGATGGACAAACGCCTGAAACAAGTAACATGCCCCAGCAGCAGCCACAGCAACAACAAGCAAATGTGTCACAGAACGTACAGGGATTTGCGAGCACGACAAACCTGGATGCAAGTGGTCAAGGGTATCCGGTGCAGGGATGTCAACAAGGAAACATGCCCGTAATGCAAGGACAGGGACCAGCATGGTTTGGTGCGCAATGGATTCCCCAACAACAAACGTTTATGCAACAGAATTCGCAAGCGTGTGTACCAAGTTTTGGTTGTGCGAGTATGCCTGGTGGACCAAGGTCTGGAAGTTCCAAACTTAGGCAATGAGTTGCCAAGGAAACATGCCGAGTGGCCCGGTTGGAGCGAGCTTGGGAGGTTTGACGCCTCAGGCGGCGCAGATCCAAGAGGTCATGGCCATGTTAGGTAGCATGAGTGAGGGACAGCTACAGACAGTGCAGCAGCATATGCAAGATCGTTTTGTAACTATGCAACAGAGAAGAGGGGTTCCAGAAGTGTTTGGTGATGGTCTTGGTAGGGCAGCTGATTCGTCGTTTGTGACTCCGCAGCCATTTGATGTTTTGCCTGGTTTTGGTGTTCAACAATCAAATCATGGAAATTCACAGCAATTGGATGTCTTCGCCAAAAGCGAAAAATGGTTGACACCGGCACCAACACCAGTAGGAACTTGGAAGACAAGAGAAGAAGAG
Organism: Cladocopium goreaui; assembly: GCA_947184155.2. NCBI lineage: Eukaryota > Dinophyceae > Suessiales > Symbiodiniaceae > Cladocopium > Cladocopium goreaui. The sequence goes on from CAMXCT020001862.1 coordinate 26,318, forward strand.
GTGTTAGGTTGGGCTGGCTATTTGGATGAGTTGTCATCCTGGGCAGCTGGTGGAAGTTTAGAATTTTCTGTCGAAATCCAGCATAGTAGCCGTTGGCCCGGTCCTATCAGATGGAGTGCTCTCAGTGGAGCACAACAGGCAAGGTCTCGAAGGCTTATGTCCATCTTAAAAGCTGCGTTTCACGACAACCCCAGGTGTGTGGCGTTGGTGAACGCCTTCAGTGAGGGTGTGGCATTACATGGAGTAGGATCTAGTGACAGAGTGGCAGTGGCAGTAAACCAACAAGCAAACGGGTTTGAGCTGCTTAGGCAACTTACTCTTGAATTTTCTCTGAGGTCAAGATCCGAAGCGCTCTCACTAAGGACGCAGATTGCAGGGAGATCCTTTGTCCTGGCGGCAACACAAACATCGCCGAGTTCCTTGGTTAGTGATACTATCAGAAGAATTGATTATGAAGCCGCAAGGTTCTCAAGGTTGCTAGGAACTCTCCCTATGCAGGTGGACACCACAGGACTGAAGCTGGCAGACTCAGACATGCTAGTTGTTCTGCTGAAAAGCCTGCCTGAAACAGTGAAGAATTATGTCCTCCACCACAGCGGCGCAGACAACTATGAGTCTTACCGGAACGCTGCGATGCGGTGGGAAGAGCAACAGCGCCTGTTCAGCGATTTCGAGACAACAGGTAACAATAAGAAAGTGAACTCTCTGGAGGGGAATGTTGCAGAGAACCATTCCTTTGATGAGTTCAGCGTCGACGCGGTTGAAGGCCGATGCGGGAAGTGCGGAAGCAGAAAGCACACTGCAGGTTCATGCAACGCGGACGTCAGTAAGATCCGATGCTTTCGATGTGGGAAAGCAGGACATGTCAGTTTCAATTGCCCTGGGAATGGAAAAGGTAAGGGAATTGTAAAATCTGACACGTGGGACAAGAAAGGTTCCAAAGGAAAAGGCTCTAAAGGTAGCAAAGGAACAGGAAAGAAAGGCAAGTTGAATGAAGTTTCAGAGGATTGGACCGACTGGACTGCTGAGAGTTGGGACGATGATGACTATTGGTGGCATGACCAGTGGCCGGAGAGCTGTGATGGTCAATGGGGAGTTTCGCAGACATGGTGGGACGATGGTTCTGGATGGTATTGCGACGGGTATGGATATACCTGGCAACAGGGACCAGTCCAAAGTGCGGAACCGAGTGCAAGTCACGACAATAGGTCTGATGTCCAAAAGACTGGCAGTGTCGGCAGCATGATCATAAATCCTTTGTTGTTTGACATGACATGTGAAACCACTGGAGGTCTTAGGTTTGTGCATGAGCATGAGTTTGCTGACATGGAAACCGAGAATAGGCTTGTGGTTGATTGCAAAGAGTTTGAAAATGAACTGACTGACACGGGTTGTGTGCTGGCAAGGAGTTACGACAGCTGTACTCGTGAGTCAGGAGTGCTGGAAAATAAACTGGCTGACATGGGTTGTGTGCTGGCAAGGAGTTGCGACAGCTGTACTCATGAGTCAGAAGAAGAAGAAGAAGTTGAACTGGCTGACATGGGTTGTGTGCTGGCAAGAGGTCGCGACAGCTGTACTCATGAGTCAGAGTTTTCAGAAGATGAACTGGCTGACACGGGTTGTGTGCTGGCAAGAGGTTGCGACAGCTGTACTCGTGAGTCAGAAGGATTGGAAAGTGAAGTGGCTGACATGGGTTGTGTGCTGGCAAAGAGGTGCGACAGCTGTACTCATGAGCCATGGTTTTGTGGTTTGAAGTTTGGAGATGAAGTTGGACTTGGTGATAGTTCCAACTTAGAAACACGTTTTGCTAATGACCCCAGCCGAGACTTGTGTGCCACTGTACCGATGAAAGTCGTTTTGGTGCGTGCACATGACTGGTTTGACGACCACAGTGAGGTTTCGGTTGAACAACAGATTGAACCTTATTTGAAGTTTTTGCGACCTCTGCTTTCACAGGTCGCTGACAACACTGATGCTTCTTGGTGGCTTCTTGACTCTGGTGCATCTACAAGTGTTTTGGCTGAGTCGAACTTGTCAGCCTTCAGGTCAGTGCTGCGGGACAGTGAGGGGTTAGGTGGCTACAAAGCTGCCAATGGATCCTCAGTCAACATGTCAGGCACTGCTGAGATTGGAGTACAGATGCACATGTCAGGCACATCAGGTGATGATTGGTGTTGGAAGAAAGCACGTTTGAATGTTTTGGTGGGTTCCATCCGGCACAACATTTTGTCAATCACTTCATTGGCAGATTCGGGATGGAGGTTCACACAAGGTCCGAAAGGTCTTGATTTGTTTCATGAGAAGCTTGGAATGCATTGTCTTGACGTTGCTTATTTTGCCAATTGTCCTTGGGTTCGTTTGTATCCAGATGTTGATAGTAGTAGTGCATACAGGTCTGACTTGACTGTGAGTAATACTCATGACTTTCCTGTCGCAGCTGTGTCTGGAGGAGACGACAATGAACTGGCACGTCACCGGAGACAGGGACATATTCCATTCAATCCGAATTGCTTGGAATGTGCCAAAGGTCGTTCCGTTTTTCAGCACAGAAGAGACAAAGGTGACAGGAAAGAGGTTTCAATTCAGGCCGATTTTGCATTCCTCAAGACAACAGGCGAGATCGCTGCAGACGAACTCCCAGGTTCTGTGAAGATCCTTGTGTTAACTGAGATGATGTCGAGGTGCATTGGCTATGTGGTGGTTGGAGAAGATGTCGCAGCAGCCAGGAGACAGATTGTTGTATGGCTTCAACATGTTGGGTTGACTTCGAAGGCAGTCTCCATTGATGTCCACACCGATAGCGAGAGGGCCGTGGGAGAGATCATTGGAAATTCCACTGGTCGATACACGTTCGCTATTCGCAGAGCCGCGCCACAACAACATCGATCAATTGGGTCGGCTGAGCGAGCAGTTAGGGAATTAAAAGAATCCTTTTCTGTGTTAAGAGCTGATCTGAATGCACAAGGGTTGGATGTCACGTTTTCACATGAGAATTTGGTTGATGTTTTGACGTATTTGGCTTTGTGCAACAACCATTTTTCAACATCGAGAGGTTCAGACAGAAGTCCATTGGAAATGGTTTCAGGAAGGAAGTTATCCAAACCAGTTTCGACTTTGTTTGGTGCTCAGGTTTTGGCAGAAATTCCTGATTCAATTCGGCAGCATTCACCACTTTCAACAAGGAATGTTGAGTGTACCTTCATTCACATGGGATTGGAACGAGGTCCAGTTGTGCAGGGTCTCATTCGTGTGGATGGCAAAGCTGAATTGATGCGTTTTGTAGCTAGGAACATCAGGGCTATTTCACCTTTGAGATGGGATTTGAATTCGGGACAGGGAGTTTTGACGCAGTTTGACACTGGGACTGTAGGTAGTAGACCCCAAATTGTGAATGACAGTGGAACTGCACCAGGGCTGGACCAGCTGATATGAGTCAGCTACCTCCTGAAGAGTTGCGAAAATTGAAAGGTCAGAGTTTGCCGGCACCTTCACAGCCCAAACTTGTCTTGCCAGAGTCCAGCAGTGTGAAGAAGAAATCTGGTGAGTTGCGTTTGGCGCCAGCAGTGCCATTGGCAAGATCGAACGTTGTCGTGACTCCACAGGAAGTTCCAGCAGAGCCGTCTCGAGTTTCTGTCACTCCATCTCCTACGTCACCAGCAGATACTGCAGATGTAGCCATTGGTAGTCCTGAGAGTTCTGAAAGAACTCCACCTGACATACCACGTTTTGAACCGACTCGTCGATGTCCAGCATGTGAGAGTGGCATGGAAGCACCTGGTATTAGGCACAATAAGGAATGTAGGAAGCGTTTTTCTGAGTTTGAGGAACAACGGAGAAAGGAAAGGCGTATTGAGCCCGCACTCTCTCCGGAGAGCCCTGTAGTTGTACCCCAGGTTCAGGTACCAGTGCAAGAGGTCGATGATGATGATGTGGTACCGACACCTGAGTCCGCTCGGCGACAGCCGGAAACACAGGTTGAGTACACTAGAAGGTTTAAAAGGAAAGCTGAGACCGACCGAGAACAGTTGGAAAGAGAGATCCGTGAAGATTCTGAGGAACTGCTTCAAACAAACATGGATTTTGACTGGTTTTGGGTTGGTAGTGGTGAACCTGTGTTGGTTGCGAGTTTGGGTACACTTGAAGGTCCAGCGTCTTTTGCTCCGGCAACATCTCCAGAAATGTTTTCTGGTTCTCTTGATTCTGTTTGTTTCAATCAAGGCAATGAGCATGATTTTGTGAAGATGCGTCTTGGAGGTCAAGATGTCTTGGTTTGGAAACCGGACAGTATCATTGATGACCAGAGTCTGCAAGAGCTTGATTTGGAACAAGGTTTCAAAGGTATGCAAGAGGAGGTTAGGAACTTGGAACACTGCAAGACTGGCCGCATCATCACCCAGTCAGAACTGGACGACATGAAGAAGGCTGTTCCGAACCTTCGTTTGATCCAGTCGAGGTGGGTTGCAGCTTACAAAAGCAGTGAGAGGGTTCGAACCAGGATTGTTGCGAAGGACTTCAATCGTGGCTCCTCAGCTAGATCTTTGGGATTTAGTAGTCCTACCCCTTCAATTGAAAGTGTTCATTTGGTGCTTGCAATGGCAGCGACACGGAAGATGCTTTTGCGTGCATTGGACGTGAGTCATGCCTTCATGCATAGCCCATTGGGAACTGGCGTACATGTTGTCTTGAAAATGCCGTTGTCGATTAGTTTCCCATCAGGTGAAGCGACCTACTATTTGCTTGAAAAGGCATTGAACGGGTTACGTGATGCTTCACTGGCATGGTTGCAGCTTTTGACATTTAGGGTTGAACATGTAGGCCTTTGGTCTGATTCGTTGGAACCATGTGTGTATGGTGGACAGATTGTGAAAGATGGTCATGAAATTGGATTTTGCTTGTGTGTAGTGTATGTTGATGACATCTTGTTGTTGTCGACCACGAAGGAAGCCGAAGAACATGTGGTTGCAACTTTGTCGTCTGTAGTGCCTGTGAAGACAACTGGAGAGATCGGAGAAGAGGGAGGATCCCTGACCTTTATTGGTCGTGTTATCAAGAGAGAAAGAGATTCCTCTGAGATCACTCTGGGTGTTGATCCACATTATCTTGACTCTACGTTTCTGGATTATGGTGTTACCCGTGGGTCTGAGAATGTGCCTGACATTTCGGGACATCTTGAGAAGACACTCACGGATAGCAACTTTCAGAAACCTTTGTCAGATGAAGCATACTCACGCTTCAGGAAGGCGTTGGGAAAATTGCTTTGGTTGTCACAGGTGCGTCATGACTTGAAGACATGGATGTCTGTTCTTGGGACGCAGCAAGCGAAACCGATGCACGGAACTGAACAAGCATTGAAAGCAGTCTTGAGATTCTTGTATGTTGACATGCATGCATGCTTGTGTCTACCGAGCAGAGATGAGACCATCATGAGTCAGGTTGACGATACTCAACTGAGATCAGTCCATCTCCACTCTTTCAGCGACGCTTCACATGCGCCGTATCGTTTCAACAACCGCAAAGGTGTTAGCGGTGGAGCTGTTTTCTTTGAGAGGTCATTGGTAAGGTCTCTGAGCCGACAGCAACAAGCTTTGAGCTTGAGTTCATGTGAGGCAGAGCTCTATGGTTTGCAATCAGTGTGTCAAGAAAGTGTTGCGTTTGGAAGACTGGTTCACCGTCTTCTTTTTGCACTTCATGAGATCGATGAGCCAGAAGAAGTTGTGATTTGGCTGGAGAGCGATTCAAGCTCCGCATTGCAACTTGTGAGGTCCATGGACGTGCCACGACGTTCACGACACATTGAAATAAGATTGCATTGGTTACGAGAGCAGATGAGAGAGGGTTTGTTGAAATTGAGACACAGAAGTGGTGTTGAAAATCCAGCAGATCTTTTCACTAAATGCTTGAGTGCTAAAGCTTTCTATAAGCACCGATATGCTCTTGGGATTGTTGTTCCAGATGGTTTGACAGCTGAGTTAGCAGAACTTCTCAGGGTTCTTCAATTGCGATTGTAGAACTGTGTTGTTCGGAACATTCGAACTTGAGAAAGGTTTGTGAAGTTTCAAAGGTCCCGTACATTGGTGTAATTGCTAAGGTGCAGAGTTCTGGAACGTTGAGTCGTGTAGCTGTTTGCATTCGACAGTGGAAGAACTCGTCATGTCCACCTTGGGTGCATATTCATGCATCGACTCCTTGTGGAAGTGGAAGTCCGCTTCGCAATTTCAATCCGGACTCAGTCACTGAAAAGGACCAGGAATGGGATGAGATCATCAACGCGATTGGTGGTTACTTCAAACATGCAGACTCATGTTCGTTTGAGCTTCCAGAACGAAATACCATTTGGTCCCGACCTGAGACAGTGAATCTTTTGGAGAGTTTTGACATGAGGCATGAGGCTTTGGTGAGGTTGTGCAAGACTGGATGTCAGAACAAGGATGGTATTCCGATTGGAAAGACATTGAAGTTTGTTTCCAATTCAGCTTGGTTTGCATTAAATCTCCACTCCAAACTTTCTACATGTACACGCCAGACACACGCAGAACTCTATCAAATCAACTATACTGAAACAGCGTTTTACAACCAAAAGTTGGCAAGATACATTTTGATTGCGGTCAAACATGCTTCGAAGAAGAGTTGAATTTGCGTTTGAAAGGGGGCCCTGTGATTGTGAGAGAGAGACAGAAGTTGACTTCACGTTTCATTTTCCTGTTTGTGCATTTTGTTTTAAACAAACGTTGCCAAAGACAAACAGGAGTTTTCACTGTGTTGCATTTTGTGCAGAGTTTTGTTGCGCGATGCTGTAAGATGCGGTGTGCGCAGCGCAGAACAATCTGAAAGGTCACTGATCCTATCACGAGAGTGATGGCGGTTCGACACTTCGTTTCACGTTCTAGGTTGATTGCTCCTAAGAGTTTAGCCACGGTCTAGTGCTTTTTCACTACCGGACGCGGTTTGATTTTCCAGCCATGGCGTCATCCAATTGGAGCATTGAGGATGAGCAGATGTTTCAACAGTTGGCACAGCGTCGTACTTCTCAGATGCCTTTGCCGACAACTGAAGCTAGTGGTGCAATGACCGATGCATCAAAGCGCAGATTTGAAGATGCAGAGTTTGAGGTCGACACAGCCAGATTGGGTGGTTGGAAGTAGTTTCATGGAGCCCGTGGGAGGCACCGAAGATTTGGCCACAAAGGCCTTGCTTCCAGCTGGTATTACAAATATGGCTATGTGGGGAAAGACCAAGTTTGCATTTGGAAAGTATAAGGAAGAGAAGAAGAGTTACAAGACTGTCTTCGAGGAAGACCCCAGCTATGTTTCATGGTGTCGAAAACATTTGACCAAAGACTCAGCGAAGGGTCCTGCCTGGGATTGGTCCAGGTACATTAAGGCCCGAGATTTGGTGGACTGCAAAGCGGCTAATGTGCCATTCTATGCAGGAACTACCTTGCGTCGAGAATTTTGTGATTGATGACACTGTGATGGTGGTTGGATCTATACAGGATCTCATTCTATGTGGACAACTGTAGTTTGCAGGATTGTTGAACTGGATGAGTGGTCACTATGTAGCCCTTCGGCTAAGGGCATCTTTATGGATTGGCCTGTCGAGCTTGGGCGATATGTGCTGAAGTCTGGATGGGTTACAGCTATACATGGAATGGAGTTCATCTCAAAAGGGGGTGTGAAAATATGACATCTGTGAGGAGATGTCCGACATCTGTGGTGAGATGAATCCATTTGATCTTTTCTGCATTGGAAGAAGTGAATTTGGTTTTCACCTTGATGGTGAGCTCAACCGTGATGGTTGACATTGTATTTGCACGTTTCATGTTCTGCACGTTTTATTGGAGATGACGAAACCCAACAACGATATACTTTTCGTCTTCTTTGAGTACTTTGATTGCACGGAGAACATCGTGAGGATTTGAATTTGTATAGTGACATGGAAAATCAAACCATTTTCCATATGTTTTGCTTTAGTTTTGCCGGCAGAATGAACGCAGAAGTACACGAAGGAATCGTGAGAAGATCGTAGAATTCATTTTGTGACTTCGGAAGAAGGAACTTTGTTTGACATTGATCGGAGAAGTTTAGTTCGTTTTGTCTCTCAATGATGATAGCGAGAGCAACGTTCTGAAAGGCATTCAGAACCAGAGTTGCCAACAGATCTGAGAGAGACATCATGAATCATGCTTTGGTGCTTGAAATGTTTCAACGTTTTTCAAACACTCAAACTTATTTAAACAAACAAACCATGTCTTGATGTAAAGACTTTTTGTGACGACATGTGTTTTTGATCGCTTTTGTGAAGTTGACAGAAAGATGTCAACTGGCGACTCCGCATCATTTTGTGTCAAGGCGTGACACACCAACAAGAACCATAGCGACATGAGCAAACATCTTGTTCCTGTGCTTGTGTGTGTAAAAGTGGCTGAGCTCTGGGAGTGGTTGACTTGGTTGCGTGGACGGTCTTAGTGAGTTAAGGACGACGTCCTGGACGCTGACCCAAGTAGAGGTTTCGAAGGCCTGTAGCCTTCCGCAGAGAGGGAAATGACACAATGAATATCTCTAAGTGAATTCATTTTAACTAGAGACAATTTCTCAGAAAGAATTTACCATTTTGGCAGTTGGTGACGCTTAGCGGAGGTGCGCTGTTTGCTAGTTGAAAACTACTCCAATTCCCGTCAAGTTTGATCGTCAATTTGTTTGCTTTTGTCTGTTTTGTTTGTTGATGATGACGGCTTATTGGACTATGTACAGGTCCTTCACCAGTTCTCTTTTGTGGCCCTCAATCAGCAGACGGCCTCGCGCGTTAATTTGGAAATTAATGATTTTGCGATCCATAGAGCGTGTTGAACGACCTGGCGAAAGCCATGAAGGCGTTGGACGGAAAAACAACTTGGAAATGCATTGGTCGACTTGCAAGTGTGAACACAGCCGATAAGCTGTGATGTTCGTTTTGCGTTTGTTTTGTGTTTCGCTTGTTTTGGTTTGTTGGTGAAAGAAACAAAGTTTGAGTTTAGATCTCAGAGAAAGACATTCTGAGATTTAAAGGCGGGGTGCTAAACTTTGGTGTCCACACTACAGTTTGTACCTAACTGTATAGATATTTTTTTTTCCGTCCAACGCTAGATGGCTCTCGCCAGGTCGTTTATCAATCCGGAAAGACAATTGCATTGTACAAATTCACCGAATTAATGCAGTAGCAACATTGGTCATAATGAATGTGATACAAAAGAGAACTGAATAACTGTATAGATATTTTGTTTCTACAGCACTCTAAAATATAGTGAAGCTGAGAGTAGTCAATGCCATAGGGCATGACCACTGCGCAAGAATGACACACTACGGACAAGCCCTTTGTGTGCTCAAAAGTGGTGCTACCGTTGCAAAAATAGAGGAGTCATTCAAGTAGCTGATGAGACTGATGTGAATGAGATGGAACAGGAAGGAGGCGAGGAAGAAGAAACAAAAATTGATCAGGAGACAGTCTTTGTACCTGAAGTCTCCGACCTGAGCCAGACTACAACAACTTTCAGTATGCCAACCAACTCAGAGAGAGGGCCTAGCTGCCAGGCTGAAACTGTAGATGTTTGAAGTGCAAGTGAATGAACACGCCGGGGAATGATTTGCACAATTGCTGCCAGCTACGAAGTTAGTCAAGCGCAAAAAGCACTGCTACTCATGCCGCGTACAGCTAGGGTTGCAAGCACATCATCCGGTGAATTGAACGCACAGGTATCATTGCCAACAGATGATGAATATCATGCCCCTCACAATCAAGACCAGCTCCAAGAACACTAGCGCAGTGGAAGCTAGGGAACGTCATACATCTCACAAGAAGGTCACCTTCAAGCACTGATGTACTCCCCACTTTTTATGATTATTGGAAAAGCACTACTGAGCGGAATCTGAGAGTGCCTTGAGTGCCTTAGTTTAGATCGCTCGACACCTTTTCTCACCCTAGATCCTTCTCACCGCCGTTTTCACTGTTGTCTCACCACTTCAGTTGCTACACGGCGTTGTCGTTGCTAGCATCGAAGTGTTCTCTTATTGTGAGTTGTTATGCCTTGATGGCTTGCTCTATGTGATCTCGGGGATCCTGGCTGGGGGGATCCCTGGTTTCCGCATAGTGCTGTGTTGCTTCACTCACACGGTGGTATGGCGATGTGTTTTTTGTGTTTTCGGTTTTCTCTTTTGTCTTGTTTTCTGCCATACCAATACCTGAGCTGATACAATGTTATCACCTCACCTTCTTCATTAGTCTCTGGACTGGACCGCCGATCACTTTCCAAGTTGCTTGTTTGTTTTGTTTGGGTGGGTTGTTTGGTTTGTTTGTTTTTTGTGTTGTTTTTGTTGCTTTTGGTGTGGTCTGGTTGTTTGCTGTTTTTCTCAACGGATCGTGACGGCTGCTGGACTATGTACAGGTCCCTTACCAGTTCACTTTTGTGGCTTCCATCCCTGATGGCGGCTCTTGTATGCATTAATTAGTTAATTTACCGGTTCTATGCAACATGCAACTGAACGTGTGGAACGACCTGGCGAAAGCCAAGAGGCGTTGGACAGAAAAAAAGAACACGCCGGGGAATGATTGCAACTCCCCGTTATCGAAATGCCACCTTTGCAAAGCAAAGAGCCTTTTTTCATGCCGGCGAATAGTGGCAACTCCCCGTTATCCAAATGCCACTAGGATCCAAAAAAAATCTCAGAGAAACTTTGCAGTGAGACTCAAAGCGCAGATGCCGTGCCAAAGGTGTGCAAATGAAAGCCACATTCCACATTTGCAAGAAGGAGTCCGAAAGTTTGAGCACCCTAGTCATCTCCATGCATGGCCCCTGCGGAAGGATGACATTCATTGCAATTTCCGCTTTGGCATCTTCACATTTTGTCAGAGACAGTTGATGCAAAATGCATTGAATCGTTGACGCCCTGTGGATCAAGCAAACAGGCCCGTACTGCACCTTGAAGTTTCGCAGATATTGTCAACGTAGGGTTTTGGAGGAAATTTCGTAGAATAGCTTCGTTTTCAAGCTTGGAGAAAGACAGAGAGATAGACAGACCGATAGAAAGAGACATAGAGAGACAGATAGAAAGACAACCAGATAGATTGACAGGTAGATAGAGAAGACCGATAGATAGATAGAGAGATGGATGGACGGATGGATGGATGGACGGATAGAAGGATGGATGGATGGATGTATGGATGGATGGATGGATGGATGGATGGATAGTTAGACAGACAGATAGATAACCCGACACTCCAACTACCGTTTTGTCCATCATTGGGTTTGCTCTGCCATCCATGATTCACAACAACCAACCTCTCCTACAGCTTTCCTATCCTTGAAACTTCCGCAGCCGCCATGTGCAGTACTGTACTATTGGTATCCAAGGGGAATCAATTTTTGCAAAAAGGTTGCTATGCAGGCTATGCATCATCTAAGTTTTCAAGAAATGAGATTGCTGCACTCGGTTGTGGCACAGGATTTAAATTTTGAAATAGGTTGAAGGGAAGGGTTTTAGCCTGATGTCAGGGGACAGGACAATAATTTCGGTCCTCGATCAAGACGGGGGGGAAAGTGGTTCAATTTCGAACAGGTAGAAACCCATTAAATCAAAAAAAATAGTTTCCCTGACTGGACCCTCCCGGATAGTACCAGCGGGATCTTGTATGGTGTTGTCGGGTTTCCCACGAGCATTGGGTGGTTCCCCCAAATTATATCAAAATCTTCCTGTAAGGAAATGTGAATGGATTTGACCCAATCCACATCCCATATATATCAATGTAAACAGTTGCATGCATTGGCATTTCACTTGGACATGTGACTTCAACACGTTGTCATTTGCAGTTGCCATGACATGCATGTACAGGTGAATCATACATATATCCACAGGCGTTTCGCTTTCAAGGAAAAAGAATCATGGTAGCGGAGCCCTAGCCAATGTGCAGGGCATCCGATCTAGGACCAGGTTGTTAGGCAGCTTCTGTCTTTAGGACATGGCTTCACTGACTCCTGAAGAAATTTCCAAACTGGTTCAAGCAGCAAGTGATGCAGCTCAGGCCGCTAGCAGTGCAGCCCAAGCTCTACGAGATCAACAGCAGTCCAGGTCAAGCGCTTCGAAGTTTCATGAGGCATCAAAGGTTGTTAGACAGCCTGATCCCTTTGGCTCAGAGGTCCATGACACAGACTTGAACAACTGGCAGGATTTTAGCACAAATTTTCGAGCATGGTTGTTCTACGCCAACCCCAGCTTTGAGTTAGATTTGCACAGGATTGAAGTCACCCATGCTGACCAGCCCATTGTGAACGTTACAGGTGAACCTGCTGAGACTCAGGATCGTTGCAGTCAACTGTATAGCGTTCTCACTGGATTGTTGCGTGGGAAGCCACTTAGAATGCTGAGGCAAATTGAAGGCAGAAATGGATTTGAAGTTTGGCGTCAGCTTGTGCAGTTGTTTCAGCCAAAGACCAAGTCTCGAGCTATCTCTACACTTAGCGCTTTGATGAACATCCCTAGATTCACTCAGAAAGACCGCACTCTGCTTGACCAGATTCTTGGATTGGAGAGACTGCGCACTGAGTATGTCAGAGCAAGTGGATCAGACATTGCCGATGACATCATGCTTTCTGTTTTGGTGCGTGCTTTGCCAAAGGCCATTCAGCAGCACATTCAGTTGCAGATGAACGAGAACTCCACATATGCTCAAGTGCGTTCCTTGGTTGTTGGATATGAAAAGACAACAACAAGTTGGTCTACCACAAAGATACATAGCGAGTTAGGCATTTTGCCTGTTTCCTCAAGTGTTTCCCCCTCAAATTATGGTGGTGTAGCCCCAATGGAAGTTGATCGTTTTGAAAAAGGGAAATCCAAAGGAAAAGAGAAGGGAAAATCAAAGAGTAAGGACCCACAAAAGGGTAAAGGGAAATCAAAGAGCGACAAGGGCAAAGGCAAAGGTGGGAAACCATCCCAGCGCAGTGCCACTTCAAGTGACCAATGTCTTCATTGCGGAAAATATGGACATTTCAAGCGTGATTGCTGGAAGCTTCATGGCAAACCTGATGGGAAGAGCGTGAATCAAGTTTTTGGTGGTGATCAGCAAGCTTCTCCACCTGCTGCTAGTTCTTCTGGTGCCAGCACTGTTTCTAGCATGCCGCCTTCGGCTTCTGTGCGTTTGGTGACCTGCCCTGAGCCCTTGATTGAAGAGCTTTCTTCAGATGCTTCTGAGACGAAGCTTCATGATTTGACAATGATTGATAGCTATGGTGGTTTCTGCAACATGGTTTCACAGCACGATGCATTGGACTCCACTGACCTTCCAGCTTCATGCGTATATACAGAGCGTTGTGAACATTTTGACATTGCATATTCAGACTTTGATGATGACTGGACTTATTATGATGAACAATATATGTTGTCTGAAGAGTTGCATGACGATGTTCACAATTTTCACAATTTTCACTGTATTAGAGCGTTTGGTTTTTCAGAACCCAAAAGCGTGGAGGTGGTATTGGACTCAGGGGCCGACGGCTCAGTCCTCCCCTTGGAGTATGCCAATGTTGGATGTGTTGACAAAAGTTTTGATGGTTCATCATACATAGATGCACAAGGGAAACCAATTTCAGTCAATGGTGCAAGGATTGCAGAAGTACGTTTTGGCCCTGTTTTTTTTTCGTGAGCGTTTCATTATAGCAGCTGTCACTTCTCCTTTGATTTCAATGGGAAGGTTGTTGAAAGATGGATGGCATTTGCAGAATGAGGATGTCACCCTTTTGAAAAAAGATGAAAGCCTTATTTCTCCAAACAAAAATTTGTGAAGCCTCACAAAAGGATCAACATGAATCATCTCTGGTTGGTGGTAAACAAACGTTTGTTAAGGGTTGAAACATCCAACCAAATGTGGAGACGCAAACAATTTGGCGTTCAACTTCGATGTGGCATTCAATAATTCCATTGGAAACAACCACATCCTTCACACGTCACATCATCATTTGTAATGCTGTGACTTTTCCCAATCAAGTGGTGGGAGGGCGGGAGTCCCTTTTAAATAAGGGCGGGAGTCCCTTTTAAAATGAAAGTGAAAGCAGTGATGACGATTTTTGTTAGATCGCTGACCAGTGGGGACTTGTAATTTTTTTCAACTTTTTCTGGAATCATTTTCACAGTTGGAACACGCTGTCGACTTCGCTTTGCAGCTCCTTTCCTTTTCGGACATACTGTATTTCACAGGGGATGGTTCGGGTATGTCCATTTGCAATTTTTCTTATTGGTCCCTGGTTGGAAATTGATCCAAGTGCAAGCGAACAATTTTGGCTAAACAAACAATTTGGGCCAAATGCGGAACGTTTTACTGATGTCTGGGTGTTGACCTATTTTTGCATGCCAGCTTGCTCTTTATTGGCCATTCGTCGCTTATTGGAGGCGAATTTTCAGCAGTACTTCTGTTGGGTCGTAGACTTCATGTTTCAGCAGGTGGTTTTGCAAGTCCGTCGAGAGCTTCAGCGTTCAATTGTGGTTCGCGCCCTGCGTGATTGGTTTTGCACTTTTGGGAACTGTCACATTGTCCGCACGTGGCAGACGGGGAGTGTTTTTTCTCAGTGGAGCCAGACATCGAAGCAACTTGGTATCAATGGCGACTCTTGTCAGCCAACTGACCCCGGAAGTATCGCAATTGTGGGTCTCTACAGGACTATCTGCGAGTGGGAAACATTCCACTGCGTCGTCCTTTTGAGGTCCTGGTTCGATTTTCACTCGACGTGCAGCCAGTTCGTGCGTCCCGACTCAGGGAGATTTTTGGCCCAGTTGCGACTCCGATTTGGAAGTTCTCTACCAATGTTGGGTCACTTCGCAGGTACTGCTTTCCCTTTTCCATTTACTATTTGATAGATGACCAACAGGGGGGGGCAAAGGGTATGGGGCAAAGTAGGATTTGCTCAGATTGCATCTATATAGCTCAACTAGTTAAGATATAATATATCAAAGATATTCAAACATGATCATTTGAGACAAATTGAATCTCATTGAGGCTCGTTGAGGCTCATCGAGTCTCATTGATACTCATTGGGTCTCAGAGGTTTGAAACCATTGGGGTTGCGCACAACGAGCCACCTTTTTGGGCTCAAAACTGATGTCCTGAACTGGTGGATGGCTGATTCCGAAGCCAAGCTGCAAATTCGTGAGTGGTGGGGATAATGACCGATAGGTTTTAAGATCACATCACTTACTATAGTTGCCACTAGCTTAAGTCAACAAAATCATGGGCATGATTCTGATTCTATGCTGGCACCCGGCTTCATAAGGAGATGGATGAAGATGATCCTGGTGAGTTTCGCTCTGTGGTACGTTGCTCGACTGCCAGTCATTGGATGAAGCTGATGATGATGATGATGAATGATGATGATGCTGATGATGATGATCATGATGATGATGATGATGATGATGGTTGTGATTGTGATAGTGATGATGAACGGAGTCTACACGTAGCATATAATATAGCAGAAGGTGTAGCTGCGCAAAACTGTATTTTCATTATTCAGAGATGTCAAGAACAAGGCCTCAAGTCTTAGGAAACCATTGGTTCAGTTCCCATCGCGTCTTAAGGTTCCTTCAACTTTGGCTTCGCATCAGGGCGACGGTCTCTGCAAGTGGTGCCAGCAAACCCGGGGCAGCAAAGCCAATGGCTGTTGTCGGGGGTGGCTCACAATTTCTATGAGACTAGCAAAACCAAACGAGCAAGGGCATCACTTAGAGCAGCTTACCACCATGCTTCTGAGTGCCATCGGAAATTATGGCCGGGTATTCAAGTGCCACCAATTCAAACCACCACGGGTTCTGATCAAGATGGCACTGATGCTTGTATATGCACATCACTGTTGGTGGCCTACATAACACACATGGTGACACCATCAAAGCGAAGTGCACAGTTTTGACATCGGTCGTATGAACTTTTGAAATCTTTGATTGAACAGCTTGCAGTTCATGGTCCCAAACTCGACTTCATGATGTCAGACATTCAGGGGAGGTCGTACTGGATGACTCAAACACTGGCTACCCCCCATGCATGCATGCCGTGGACAAAGGAATTTTTCCAGCGCCACCTTCAAATGACTTGGATGACCGATTTGGCAAACAAAGATATTCCTTGGGTTACATCGTATCCCACTCAAGGTCAAATTCACTTGGCTGATTGGTTGGCATTCAGTCTGGATATTCCAGCTTGGGTGGCGAACAAAAAAGCGAACAAAGAAATTCTTTGGGCTAAACAAATTGTAGAACGGTCTGCACTGGCTGTGGTTACCCAGTTAGCTCTACGCATTGAAGAGAACATCCACAACGTGACGGTGGCACTGAACCCTGTGAAAAAACAGAAACGCTTGAGGATTCCAAAGGCTGTCAAATGGAGTTATGTGGCAAGTGCTATGGACATGGTCTTTTCCGGGCATGATTCTAAGCTTGTCAATTCAGCTTCACCTTTCATTTCAACCAAAGTTAAGTTTCAGTTCCTAATGGGATCCCTAACTTATCGAGCAAATGATATAGATCAATCAGAATAATTTCCGACCGGCGACTGAGGAACGGTTCCTCAAGAAAGCTTTAACTCGAGTTGGCGGGGACAAGATCACGGTGCCATCTGCAGCTTTTCGGGTCACTGCTCCTCGGAACTACTTATGAACCAAAGATGACATGATGAGTCAAAGATAAAGAATCTTCAAAGAACAGGTAAGTATAATGTATTATTGAATTGGAATGCCAAGAAATGTTTTTGTTTTAGGTAGTCGAATCCTGGCAATAAAATAGCCTTGGTCCTACTTACTTTCTGTTCCTGCTGAGTAAGGTGAATGCGATTGCAGTGGCGCGTCGCCAGTTGGTGGGCCAAAACCACATCAAGGCATTTGTAGTTCCTACGGTCACAGGTAGCTGTGGTGATTAGATTGGAGGTTCAACTCATCTGAATCTGGTCGGGTCTGGTCCATCAATCATACATACGTCATCACAACGTTAAGTTGGGCAACTGCTTTGTTGACTTATTTCCCCAAAACCTGGTTCAATCAGAATACATTATCATCATACTGTAAGTTAAAAAGGGGGTTTTCAATGTTTTTCATCTTCGGCTCTTAGAATAGATGTTTGTCAATCCAATCATGTCTCTTTAAAACCCACTCAGCAACTTGTATTATAGCCAGTGGACACTGGACACTGGCACGCCAGATACTCTTTGATGGCTCCGATGTTGCTGGCGAGCCCACGGAACTGTTCTACGTTGTCGCACCTCTCCTCGGAAAAGGTGCATACAGCACTCCTCTTGCCCGGTGCCACAGTCCGCTAATGAGGGGGCTCGGCTGGGGCCTGTGATGTCAATGGAGGAGAGTTATAATATTCACATTCCAGGATATTCAATGATGATGACAAATTTTGACTCGACTCTTATTAATATTATCACCCAATTTTCAGTTGAAACAACAATGGATTCTGAAAAGGAGTCACTTCAACTTTCAACTATTGATTTTCCAGTTGGTGTGGTGCCTCCAAACAAAGACCTCCAGAGCCGATCAAGTGGGCTGTGATGATTTTTTTTGGGGGCGCCAAGCCGATTGCCCTCAGCGCCAGCTTTTATTCAGCAACGCGTTGGCCCCAGCAGAGTCAGCCATCTGCGCCACCCAAATCAATTCTAGTTCAGGACCGGCTAAATAACAGAGTCACTACTGAGAACCGATTGATGAAGCAACAAGCTTCAGAAACTGATGTGCGAAACCAAAGTGTCAATTTATATAATGTTTAATTGATATGCTTTCTGGGTGATGACCATACTCACTGATAGACAGAATTTTGTGCTGTCACGTCATCAAGCGATTCAATGATTATGTTTTTTTCACCAATCAATGACATATCATACAGTAGAAGTTATGTTAGATGCAGACCCACACACTTATTTATTTTATCTATTTCGAACATCGTCCTCAACTCAGCAACATGGCGGCTGCCTCTGCTGATGCCTGCAGCCTCACCCGGGTCACTGTCACCGACACGTCAGCTGCTGATCCTGTGCCAACGCAAAGCTCTGTCATGTCAGCGGCTCCGTTTCAGGAGTCTTGTCAGGATGTGGGTGGGGAGGGGTTCTAAGAAAACCTTATATATAGATAAATATATATACTGTATATCAAAAAACAAAACATTGGCTGAGAAGGTGTCAATGTAGTGACAGCTGAACCAAAAAAAATCAGTGGCATATCCAAAACATGTAGAATCAAGACATGGTCCGGTCATATGGTCTTTCAGCTGATCCCTGCATAAGTTCGACTTAGGTTCAGGAGGACGACACAATGTTGAGCACGTCAGCACGATCCCTGCAAATGGCTTGGGAAGTGGTTCGGAAGTCTGTGCCTAGAGAATGCCTCAAGGCACATGAAATCACTTGAACAATATTACTTGTGTTTGCCAGTGTATGGCTTCACATCATTGTATACCCAATCACTTTCTGTCTCGAACTTTGTTGATGTAAATTATTATTCCCTCAGCATGTTTTTCATTTTCATTTTATTTTTCCAATCCGGGTCGCTCTCACTGCCCACCCAAGTCAGTGACAGGCCTCGCTGCTGACCCAAGCTCGTTTCATGTCGTCCTCGTGCACCGGTGTCTTTACAGCTGAAGTATGTGCTTGTCTCATTCAAAAAGTTGTGAACTCTTCAGCGTGTGGCCTTTATGTAAGTCTTCGCAGTGAGCGCTGCCACGAATCTTTGCAATCATTATTCATGGCATGTTATATTTATTATGTTTTGAGAAAATACTGGTTATATAAGTGGTTAGTGAGGTAAGTCAGTTTAGTTTAATTGATATTGTTTGAGAGGGGGTCGCTACAAGTTTCAGGGTTTCCACTGTCTGTCAGATTGAATTGCCAGCTGCGCCCTTAGGAGTACAACGCGCGAGCACAGCAGGCCATACATGATCACTACAGGTGGGTCAATGAATGGGTCGGCAGTCTGAGACCAGCCCCTCATGTCTTCAGTGATGTGAAGGGAATGGTGCCGGAGGGAAGTTTCAATCCGGATGATGACTTTGCAACACAGGCTCAGTCCATCGATAGAGCAATGATGTCTACATCACAACACTGTGTGACACATGGTGGGCATTGTACACTGTTGAAACCAGTGGATTTTGATGTTTCTGGTCTTCCATGTGAAGAGAACAGCCGGGCAAATTGCAAACGAAAGTATTTGCAAGGGCGGTTTGGCTCCCTCTACCTGGTTTGGTCTAAGTACCACAGAACTATGAGAACACCAATGGTGATTTTGGAGAACACCCCAGAATCTTGTCAATGTTGGTACTGAGTTCAGCTTTTCTATGCAATGCTTGACTTTCACTTATGTTAAACTTATGTTACCAAAATTCACTTCTGGGTAATTATTGGGCCAACGAAAATATTATATAACTATACAAGTAATACCCTGAACGAACTGTATCTGCTAAGGATGTGGAAGCAGATGCAGTGTTGGCTATGCTTGGCCCCGAGTACGCCAAAGTGCAGTTGTTTGTGAACCCTTCTGATGCGGGTCATGATGGCGTGGCTAGGCCTAGAACCTACATCATCTACTACAACAAGGTGAAACTCGAGTATAAGTTTGATGCGTTTGAACTTTACCACCAAATCTCCCGTGAAATCAAAAAGGTTGTGGCGACGAAGCCCCAGGATTATTTGGTTTCATTGCCATCCACACGGGCACTTGATCTTTTGGCACTTGCTCGAAAGCGTGGGGTGGTTTTCCATGAAGTTCCTTGCCTCTAAAATAACACAAAACATCATGAAACATACTTTTTGGGAAGTGGATGGAAATAGAATGACATCCTCATGTGCTACCATGTGCTACGGGTATGTTCCACTGGGGAGGTTGCTAGCACTCACACGGCTGGTTGATCCTGATCTACCCAGGGCATCAATGTCATTGACTCCTCGTGAGCGGTTTCTGGTCTACCAGTATGACATTGCCTACCAGGAGATCTACAGGTCCCCCGCAATCAGCAATCAATCGTTGGTGTACTTCTTGGGGGACAGATTTGAGTTTAGCAAGACATGGTCAGCCCATTCCGGGCGCATACCCACGTACCGAAAGAACTCAGCAAAGTACCTTCACAGGAGTTCAATGCAGGTTTACACAGGGCAAGACAAGCTTTGCTCATTGGGGTGGCCGGTCAACAGCAAGTTGGCAAGGAACATGTTGACTAGCCCAATGCCAAGCATTGACCCCGATCGAAGTGATTTTTTAGCTGGGAACAGCATGCATGTAGCTAACTGTTCAATTGTCATGCTTGTGGCCCTGTCTTGCTTTGGCTACCATAGTTGTGGCCCCGTGTGCAAATGATGCTTCACTTCACTGTCCGATGCAGATCAAAACACTTGACTGGCTTATTTAGGCAGGTTGTTTGGGTGATTGCTTCATTTTGAAATTTGTGAGGTTTTTTGTGGTCAAATCAAAGTGACCAAATTGTTCAGTGACAAAGTTGTAAACTGCAAACTTTGATTCATTCCGGCGACTGTACATATGACGTCAAGATGCAAACACTACACGAGTTGAGTTGCACCCAAGTTCTTGTTACTATTGTCCAGTTTGACTCACTATCTCAAGCCTAGTCAGTCGTGTGCCCCTTGCTGTTCTCTTCGGTTCACCCGTTTGTTGAGATATGGCTGGGAGGGTGCCTGGTTATGGTCGAGGGTACCCTCCTGCAAAACCAATGATGCCTGTCTTTCCTGGGCCACCGGGGCCACCCAAAGCAGCAGCATGGGGTCGCCCCCCCCACCCGGCCATTATGCCCCGACCAGCACCGACAACGATGTATGGGAAGGCTGTGACTGTCACAGGTGTTGCTCCTGCTGTCAAACTTGGGGGTGTGCCTACCAACCCAGTCCCTGCTGCTTCTGTGAGTACCGCCATGGTTCCCTGGAACCCCTCTCCACCGCCTCCAGCAGCACCAGCTCCAGCAGCACCAGCTCCATCGATCTTCGGTTTCGAATTAAGTTTAATTGACTTCTGACTTCAGGAAACTAATTACTTACTAAGGATGATTCGTGGTCAACTGGCTAAAACGATGAGTGAACCCACGCATCAATCAACCAGTTTCATTTCAATTTCACGCTGAACTTGACTTACTTGGAGTCAAAGACTGAGTTTGACTGATTTGGTGACGTAGATTTAATTTGAGTTTTGCACATGTACTACTAGTTACTAATTATATTCCTGAAAAACGAACCATGCCATGGGTTTGTTCATAAACCTTGATGCATATTTATTGTCAGGTAAATACCGTTTCAAATTATATATAATTTATTTCATACTTATAATTATTATATGTAAGTATATGCATATTTGTTATACACATATGTATATATAATATGACTGCATGTGAATGTCTAGGTGATGTTTTTTACCTAGTAACACCACCTGTCAGACAGTGGTTTCTTGCCTGCCAAGGACAATTTCATGGCCTGGTGGTGCATCTACGGCTGATGTGGTGGATACTTCGGCTGTTCCCGCTCCGAAAGCAGCAGGCAAAGCACGTGCAGCGCCCAGATTGACAAGTTCAGGCGGTGGCAAGAAGAAGGACATGGAGAAGTACTCTACATCCTACACCTCGATCTCCCTTGTTCCCGAACCTCGCCCTAATGTTGTTACATTTTGTGTTTCAACATGTCTGTCTCAGTTCAGGTTTCAAGTGAAACCATAGTTTTGAAAGACCTCGCTGTCACAGTAATGATAAGCAATGCTGCACCACTGAAAGACTGATGTTGATCGTGTCACTGAGTCATTGCATCGAAACTGCGATTGAACGTTCTTGTTACTTGGGGCAAGATACAGGGTTGACATTTGACCCTGATGCACTCAGAATCAGCACATCTGCGATTGGTTGCATCATATCAACCCTGATCGCTTCACTCGATTGTTCTTGGGTAAGCTGCACAGAGATGCACTGCTTTCATTCCTCTATCTGAGCACGGGCGTGGTGCCTGGCGACCGGCTCCCTTCGAGCCTGGGCTATTCATCGACCGTATGTTTTCTTTTGGGCCTTGGGGGTTTTAGTGTGGCTTAGTTTAGTGTGGCTTAGTTTAGTGTGGCTTGATGCTGGTTTCAAATCAGGTACTCAATTTGAGTGACCAATTTAGTACTTTCTGAGGTGGTTCAAGCAAGAGGTGATGGACTCTCTTCTTGCAGAGTATGAGCGATTGGGGAGGCCACTAGATTCGTGTGACCTGAACCCTGACACCATTGTCGAGTTCGTGGGTCAGCACTTTGCATCAGGTGCTGCTGCTTCATCATTTGCAGACCCCCCTCGCCCACCTGCTTCTGGGAATTCTCACCCGGGTGCTGGGATGCCAGCGTCATCAATGGGCATGGGTGCACCCAATGCGGAGGCTGCAGAGCAGATGGCAGTGTTCTACGTGGTGAATAATGCCAACCCGCAAGGCGAGTGGCAATTGCATGCATTCAGTGCGGGGGATGGGCAACTGGTCCATTCGGTTTCTTTGCCTCACCCTGGTGTAGCGGGGTACTACTCCCTAGTCTTCAGTGGGGGTGAGTTTGCTGTTGCGATGTCTGGTCAGCAGCCGGTTCCATGTCAAGATCTGTTGGTGGGCTTTGAGAGTGAAGGGTCCCTCGCGCCCCCTGCTGGTGTTGCTGCTCATTCGACCATGCTACCGGGAATGACACCACATGGTACTGCTCCAGGCGGGGTAAGGGAATGACAATGACAATGACGAAGATTTCAATTACTTTGTGAAAGTTGAATGATCATCAATATACATGGGTTGGAATTTTTGAGATCCAGGGGTTCAAGATTGACTCAAGTGAGATTAACTAAATATTATATAGTTATATAATATATGAGTCTTTTAACTGTCACTGGTGGGTTTCTGTTGTGGTTGAAGGTGGAATGATGGCTCTTGAAGATGGAACTGACGATGCTGTTCCGCCTGCTGATGAAGCCGAGGACATGGATCCAGGATTGAGTCTGCGTCTAATTTTTTGTGGCACAGGGGTGTCCCCAAAGTAACTACAAGTATTATAGCATAGCCACACAAAACAGTTGGTCAATAATATTGATTCATTACCAAAGAGCTTGCAGCTTCTGACTCGCCAAGAACTTACTGTAATATAACTTACATAAATAATAAGTATCAAATAATAAAAAGCCACCCACTGATCAATTCGATGATATGTACTAGCTAGGTATAGCTCTCAGTAAACTTATGCTGCATACTGTTACGTGCATTATATTCACATATTTCGTATCTGCTAAGCTGGCTGTCCCAACACTCCTGGGTGTAATTTAAATTAATTATGGGGTTGTGCATGCATCAATATAATTTATATTAATAATAATGCACTTACTACTGTAATTTAATGACAAGTCAAATAGTTTTTACTTCTGTCCCGACCTTATTTCCCTGACGAGGACTTCTCACCTGATCCTTGGGAACCAATGCCGCCAACAATTGAGACGAGCACTGATGGGACCCAAACTTTGCATTATGATGGCCATGTGCTGGATCTTCCTGTTGGTTTCTCTTGGGCCCTGGATCTTATCTCCGGGGAGTATTTCGTCGCTACCCCTGGCAAGACCCCCAAGTCGGTTAAGGGACTGATGAAGTTGAAGAGAGTCAGAAAGACACTTGGCTGGTGGGGGTCTGGGAATCTGGGATGGGGGGGTTGGATCGAGGTCTGTTGGCTTGTTTGAGTAGGCCGCTGGGTGACTGATTTCCATACATTTCCATTCAATCCCTGATGCTTTTGAAAGATTTTGATAGATTTTGAGAGACTCAAACCCTCTCAGGCACTCCCCAAACCCTCTCAAACTCTCTCAAAATCTCTCTCAAACTCTCTCAAAACCTCTCAAACACAAGCTAAATCCAGCAGTTTGGCTGGTTTGGGGTAGATTCATGGTGGACATCTCCAAAAAGATTCAAAAAAACTCCAAAAAGATTCAAAAAAACTCCAAAAAGATTCAAAAAAACTCCAAATTTTCAAGAAACCCATTCCATCACCACAGATTTCCCTGGCTCGAGTGAGTGGTTCGGCAGTCCTGGCTTCTCGTTCCTCCAGCAATGGCTCCACCATCCATCCTGTCGGCAGCGGCTATCTCCAAACCCGTCAAGCGAAAGGCACAGGCAATGGAGTTTGTTGGGATGGAAATTGATCATTCTGATTCTCATCATGAATCGTGGTGGATTTGTGAATCAGAAGAGTTCTGGAGGACCCTCGACTCAGCCAGTTTAAGTTTGATTTTGGTTCCAGTGGTTAACTATGTGCATTGTCTTGTTGGTTTCAAGGTAGCACTTACTTACATGTATGCCTGTGCCATTTTATATCATCCAAAGTCATTGCACGATAATATCAACAATAAAACAAACAACTAACTTAGAGATTTAGTTCACACACACACACTGATATTCTTCAAATCGAAAACAAACGAAACAACATTAAATGCCAAGGTCAGCCTGGACTACACCAGCATCAGCAATCCACATGATGGTGCCATCGGAGTTTGAGCATTTTCGTGACCCAGAATCTGATGATGACTGTGGTCGCAGCCGGTCCCCACGTAGACAAATGAATGGTGATAGTGATGGTGAACCGGTGCTTGGGCTCAACACACCCCAATCGCCTATGTCAGATATTTCAGGGTGGGAAGGGCCTGAATCCATTGCCATGACTCCTGAAGGCTACTACAGTGACAGGTCTGAAGGAGGTGACGTTCTGTTTTCAATTCCCAGAACCCCACCAACACCACCAGGTGGTTTTGGCAATATGGTGCCCAGAACCCCACCTATGCCGATCTATTTGCCACAGACTCCGCCAGAGCTTTTGTTGATGGCCTGTGCGCCAAAGACGCCAGAGAGCCAGTAGGTTTGAGTTTGGCAGGCTCCATGATGCTGTATCCCAATTGCATGTCATTATATACGAATCGTTGACTTTGCCAACACTAAGTCATAAACAACGTAAACATTCAAAATGGATTTGCAATGGTCAAGTTGTAGATGTAAGTCAGAATGAAGTAGCCAGCGAGCCAGCTCTTTTGAAATCGAAATCCACTTCAAAAAGAAGTGGCATATCCTCATTTTACTTATGGTGTTCTTGGATCGTGACCCATGTCATTCATCCATATGATGATTGAATTGAACCAATCTTTAGAGATTGGATTCTTGGCCAAGACAGACAAGCCAGATGATGACATTGTGACGATGTTTCTGCCCCGGCGTGAAAACAAATGACTCCAGGTGAAGCAAGTTTTCCTCAATAATACACCAAATAAGTAAGCAAGCATCATAAGAGGCCACCCACCGACTCAGTCATGAACCAGGTGTAGAAATTATGAACGATGGAGTTGATTGATGCAGTGTGCATTGTAATTAAAAGCACATACCACATATTGTCGATTGCATTGCACTGTGTTGATGTTCAATACACTTGGGATGCCTTAAAACTACTGACATTTGAGAATTCGGTGCATCATTCACGATAAGTTACCCAAATATGACTGCATATCAAGATGCATGTGAAAGCACATGTCTAATTATCAACAATTCAATATGGAAAGTATGTTGCATGATCTTTCCACAATTTCATGGGTCTCCAAGGTGGGAACCTGGGGCAGACACGCCACCTGGACCTGTCACTCCGACGGATGCCCCTGCACCTAATGAACCTGAACCTGAAGCGCCTGTGGGAGCTGTTGAAGCCGAGCCTGCGAAAGCAGCTGCGCTGATGCTGCCGCCGCCTCCACCTGTGCCGCCACAGAATGGATGTGCTGCTGATGCTGCTACTGAGCCAAAGGCATCCGACCCGAAGCCATGTCCATCCAAGCCTTCTGAACCGAAGCCACCTCAGCCACCTACTCCAAAGCCAGAAGAGCCGAAGGCAAAGGCTAGTGAGTCAAAGGCAGGCAAGGGCAAGGGTGCTTCAAAGGCTTTGCCAAAGTGAGTACTTCGACATGAGTTGACATGTCTGATATCTGGCTAATGTTTTTCCTTGCAATCTTGGCTCGTCTACCATCAACTTTGAATATGGTTGAATTCAACTTATATATATAGTTTCTCAAATTGGATCCAAGCGAGCCAGCATCACAGTGAGGACGCTGCCAGCTATGTGACTCAGCTTCACCCATCTCATTTTGATTTATTATGGGCGAATAATATGTGCGCAATTGTGGTCATGATGACTGGTTTAGTTTAATAATACCCACTGTTGTTCTCAGCTTCTGAGGTGGGGCGCTGATTTTTTGATAACCGGCCACTTACGTCAAGTGACAGGATTGACGATCTGATATTGACGTTGGCTGCCAAAAAAAAAGTGTGGCCGCCAGTCTGTCCTTGGGGGTTGTATTGGTGGACCAGTGGAATCGAATCAAAATCAAACAAAAACTCCAACGTTTTAAGTTTTCCAGGGGTCAACCTTCTTAGAATTTTGATTTTGCACCACGGTGTTCCTCGGCCGGCCCTAGGCCCTGGACCCCTTTGCCTTGTTTCGGGACAGCGAGGAGGCTCGCATGTTCAGGCCTGGGAATGGAATGACTGGGGAAAAGGCTGAATGTAACAGTCTCACCCTTCTTATTATTATACAGTTGATTTATATTGATTGGTTGTTCTTATTAATATTGATTTCAACTGAAATGAATTGAAGATGAATTCAGAATGAAGGAAGTAACCTAGGACCCATGAGTGGCTGAGTGAGAAATGGCAACAAATCGCATTTGAATGGTTTTGTCTGATCTGTAATGGGTCATTGCATTTGTTACTTTCAACATTCAATCAATCATTGATGATTCTGATGATGATGATGATGATGAAGGTGATGATGATGATGATGACGATGATGATGATGATGTTCAACCCATCATCATCGTCGCCATCATCATCATCATCATCGTCATCATGACCTGAGTTGACAAACACACTTTTACAAGACATGACTGAAAGACCACCCACGCCTACATTCAGGATTGAATGAATGAACGAATGAAATGAATTTCATTCGTTCATTCATTTCATTCATTCATTCATTCATTCATTCATTCATTCATTCAGTCAGTCAGTCAGTCATTCATTCATTCATTCATTCATTCATTCATTCATTCATTCAGTCATTATTCATTCATTCATTCATTCGTTCATTCACTCACTCATTAGGTCGTTCCTTCGTTCGGTCAGTCAGTCCGTCACTCGTCACCAATCTATGATTCCCCCCGGACCCAACAACATTGAGTTACCCAATTTGATTCTTTACTTACTTTATATAGATATCGAAGATTTGGTTACCTGTTTGTAAATTCATTCTGGTAGAGTTCAGTCCGTCCTGGGTGATAATGATAAAGTATTTGACATGATGTGGCTTGTTCGACGACTTGACTTGTTCAACCTTTTTATATTTTGGATCATTATTGGCAATGGCATGGTTCTGAAAACATGCAACAGCGATGAGCTAGGCAATTGAATTTCAAGTCAGTATGAACTTGACCAGTCACAAATAAAATCTTGACAAATAATCCAACAAACAAACCATCCAATTAAACCGATAGATAACCAGAAATTCCGCTTTGTTCCACCAACCAGTCAACCCATTGACTACTGTTCGAACACATGAACTCAATGTTTTTGAGCAAGTTACTTCCAAAACACATCACTGGGCACTGGGGTCTTGCTTTATCTCTTCTTGGCCACAGGTCATTCAACAAGAAAGTCAGCAACGCTGTCTATGTGCCTTGTCTAAGCCACCCATGGGTGATTCGGGAAATCTGTAGAATCAATCGAAATGAAATCGGACATGCTACCATCATTCAACATGTCTTTCATGTTTCTCTGACTTGACCATAACATGTTTATGTCATAGTGAACCACTACTCGCAGGTGCTGATGCGGGGCATGAACCACTCGCTTCACTTGCTGACTGGCAACTGTCTCGAGCACTTCATGATCAAGAATCCTTTGCCTCAGTTGGGCACGGCTGGTGTTGAACAGGGGCCGGCCATATCTCCACTGGCAGATCGACCGCTTTTGACAATGGCCCCTCATACTTATTTAATTTGGATCAATGTCATCAATGTCATTTTTTTGTTGACCAACCACCGGAGTCAGTCGGGGTCAAGGTAGGATATTGATGTGCAGTGGCGTGCACATCATCGACCGGATCAGAATTATTCATTCAGATGTAATTTTGATTTCCTGCACACATGACATACATTACATCACATACATGTATATTGCACAATGTTGAATATAATAATACGGTATTAATAAAAAAATATGTCCACGCTGCCTGTATTATCACCCTGACTGTTTGATCTTATATTGAATCAAGTAAAGGCACCGTAAATCATGATTACATGCCTAGGCTGGCCCACTGCCTGCGACTTACTTCTAAAATCTTCTAAGGCAGCAGAGGAGGAGGCAGTGGGCTTCAGGTGCTTCAACATCCTGCTTTCATTGGGGCTTCGGGGGCTAGCGGTTCCTGACTCTGCCCACCAACAGTGGGGAGACTACGGCCGTGCACTTGTGGCTTGTGGACTAAAAGGAGCATCCCTGAAACTCACCCTCATATGTCAGTGTGGTTCGGGCCCTTACACCAGTGGAAGAAATCACTTCACCAATCACGCTGCCGCTGAACTTCTTTTGGAGGGGAAGGACCATGAGTGGTTTGAACAGTTTACCCATGACTACTGCTTCGACCAGCGTGTTGGGGAAGGTGATCTCATTCTTACTGCAGATGATTGGATGGCATCGCCTGGCATCACTGGGAGGCTCAAGCAGGCCATCCATACCTTAAATTAAAACATTTTTAGCCAAGCCGTGTAAATATTTGAAATACATGCGTTCAGAAAAAAACGGGTCAAGTTGTTGTCTGGTTCAACCACATGATTCCGGCCGATTTCGGCTGACTTACGACTTAGCCCCCATCCCTTGTCTAAAATTATTAAGGAGCCGTACATCACCGTCGTGGATTAATGATAACCATGAGTCATGCATGGGGAAATCAACTACCCATCGGTCCGTACATAATGCTATGGACGGTTTCTATTTCAACTAATGACGTCCACGGGAGCAACCCACCCAGTCCCTGCGAGGCAAAAAACAAGAGCTGGTTCGGCTGCATCGAGGCTTTCCGCATGTTGGACTCATGCTGGACTGTCCTGAGCGAAACATCTCGGTTTGCACAGACAGAGCTGGACAACCTTGATGATGCTAATGAGTGGTGGGATGACGGCGATGAACAAGGTGATGAAGACACTCAGCCTTTTTTTGAGCATCACCAATACTTCACATCTATGCGTGGGTCATGATAAGACCAATGTTTGCACACACATTCAATCAGAGTTTAAGTCATGCGTACCATGATACCTATACTGTGCACACTTACACGGCACATCCCCCGTGTAATTAAATGGAAAGATATTGACCATTGGTTCATCCCTGTCCCTCACCTACCAGGTGTGAGCAATTTATTGTTGTTATTGAACAATGAAAAGCTTGAGCCATTGGATAATATATTATATTGGGAAAGCATTTTTTCCCCCAGTGAATTGCCCAGTCATGCAAACACAACATAATATTCAAAACATCCCTTCGTATATATTGCTTACCCCCCCTTGCCAGACCTTGCGCAGTCAGGACCCAGCAGCTGAATCCGCGGAGCTTCTTGATCCTCAGACAATGAAGCAGCTGCAGCTTTTGCGAGAGAACTACAGCAACACTGCGGCGTTTGCCGCTGATCTTCTACAGGATCGGACTTTGCAAAAGCAAGCCAGGCTGATTTGTCATGTTTTGAATCCTTTGCATTCGGAATATCAAAGTGATCTGAAAGCTCACAGTGATGGTCAAACCTATGTTCTCTATTGGCATGGTGACCGTGCCAGTGGTACCTACTACAGGAACACGGTGGTCAAAATGTTTGAACTGTTGAAAGACACGAGCATTGTCTCTTTGTTGGGTTTGCGGCAACAACCATCTCTTCATGGTCAAATCATGGAGCCTTCAAGCCCTTTACTTGAGACTGATACCAAGTTGGTGCAACAGTTTTTTCGTTTTGTGATGGAGCTTGGGGCCAACCGTTGCTGGAGTCAGAGTTTTTGGACTTTGTTGTTTCCATACAACATTGCCGGCCTCTATGCAACCGACACTACTGACCGTCGTCGCTGCCAAATGCTGTGCAAGAGACTGGCCAATGCACTGTTGGCACTGGAAGATGCAATCCAGAAGTCGCCAGCAAATCATGACCTCAGAGTTTTGCGTGACTCACTGGGCACAGCGGACTGGGCACTGGTAAGAGAAATTCTGAAACAAGGTCACGATTGCGATTGGGACCCAAATGATGCAGAACTTCGTCTCTTGGTGTTTACGTTGTTTGCTGGACCAGGATCCACAAAAGACTCTTTAGAGAGCGCATTCAACTTTCTCAAGGACAGTGTCAAATCTTCCAAGAGCAAGAAGATGGGCCCCTTTACCAGGTTTTTTTACACGCTGGCGAATCCCTATGCCCGCCATGCAGGGGTCGAACAGATCCGACCAACCATGGAGCATTTCAAGGATCTGTTGCAGGAAGGGTTCAAAGACAATGAAGTGTTGCAGCACCACCTCTTTGCCTACAAGGAAACACCCCTGGGGAAGAATTTTCCTCGGCCCGAACAACTCATGAATGCCAAGGTTCGCACAGCTGGCTTCCATTCCAATCGGAATGCGGCAGCAGCGGCTGCATTCATGCTCCATGATGCTGCACATGGCTTCAGTCACGCTGGTCAGTGTTGGCCAGGCTAGGGTTTGTGTTTCTTTTGGTTGTGTGATGTCACTATCAGTGCTTTTCCTGAGTTTTTGCATATTATGACTCGCATTACTTATCTCAGATAGTTTTGTTTCTGCGTTGTATTGTTCAAGATGACCTAGTGCACCATGTGTACTTAGCCAAATAATATAAGTCTGTCTATGATGTCTGGATTCTGTCATGTCTGTGTGTCTGCATATCTGTATGAGGGTGGTACGACATATCAAAAAATGGACATGATTCATGTACTATTTTGTGATTTGCACTTTGCCAACATAACTGAAATTGGCAGGCTGCCTTTTCAAACGGGGCGAGGTGTACTTCAACGAGCAAACCGAAGAGTACCACTTGAGTCTGGGCTTCATGGCCTATGGTTGCTTGACCATTTCTGCTCGCAGACATGAGGACCATAGACCAAAAATCTCATGGTCTTCCTTGTTTGGTTTCAAGGGTTGCAACAAACCAAATTTATTGATGTCTCATGAACGAATGTTTGATTTTTTTGTTCCAGCTTCAGCCCTCTCTGTTCAGGACATCATCACTCTTGAACCGAAGGAGCGGCGTTTCCCCAAGTGGGTCTTCAACTATATGATTGGAGACGGGTGTCCATTCAAAGCCATCCCAACCACCGTGGTTCCACCAGCTTGTATCCCGACAAACCTGGGTAGCCTGCCACTGGCTATTAAGATCACTGGGGAACCTGAATCAGTGGTGATCGCATCTTTGAGAACAGGTATCTTCTTGACGGTCAAACAAGTACAATCAATCATCACAGCTTTCAAAATTGAGGAGCCTTTGCCAGGTTCTGGTTCGGGAAAGGGCGGGCGGGTCATCAAAGTTGACCATTGTACTGCTTTGGTTACTGGGCTGTTCCCCCTTGCCTCCGAACAAGAGAAGGCTTTCATGATTACATCTCTGATGGTGAGAAAGCAGGTGCGACCTGAAGACGCCCCTGAGTATCTCCTCAAGTTGACTTCAATGCTTGACACGAATGAGGCCCAGCACTTCTCACATGTCCGCAAGGCTGCAATTGATGAGTTGAAGGTGGCAGCAATGCGTGCCAACATCGCAAAATGCAAACAGGGGAAACATGAGGATGATGATGAGGCAGAAGAGAAAACACGCGGTCGAAAGCCCAAACGAGGTTTGGAACAAGATGAACCTGAATCATCGGGGGCATCGGGATCGAGATCCAAAGCTCCACGAACAGGTGATGAATCAAAAGATCATGAAGAGAAGTTGCAGCGTTTGAACATCAGAGCTCCACCCGAATTTTTGAAGTTTTTCCCACTGGTCAGTTACTGCTACTTCAAGTGGGCGCCAAAGAACTTCCGTGTCACTGTGGAGTTTGTTCAGAAAGAGCGTATCTTGACTTTTTCATACATCACTTTTAATTTCAATTGTGTCATTTTTTTTCGGGAGCAAAAATCTTATTTGAACCAATCTCAGAATCTCAGGTATGGGTGCGGCCCAGAGAACCCGGTCCCAACGGTGGTATGAGAAAGAGAAAGATCCAGCCAAAACAATCGAGAGCAAACTAGATGCCCTTGAGGCTGTTTTTGAATTTGTGGCAATGACCTACAAGAGGTTCTGGAAAGAAGAACCTGACTTTGATTCGTCTTACACCCCTCCTGCCCGGTCAGACCTCAAAGAGGCATTGGCTAAGATGGAGGAACGATTGGCGTGAAGCGCAGTGGAAAGAAGGGGTGGGTTCATGAGCCAGCCACCGCTGACATTTAATTCATTCATAGCACTTAACATCCCAACTCATGTGTTTGTGATCATTGGTCGTTTATGGTGATCGAATGGTCGTGTTTTCTCAATTCAACTCAACCGTATGTTGCTGAGGTGGTTTTGAGTAAAACTAACTTTCACCCCTACCACTTGACCCCTACCTACTGATCCCCTATCACTATTGACAGTATTGTGGACAAAGTTATCTACATGGACTGTGTTTGTCGCCACTGTTACACTTCGATACAACGGCTGGTCGGACAGCGCTCCAGCTTACAACCCTGGGCGTGTTTATGCTTCATGAGCTTCCAGCTAGCAGATGAGCAAACCGGGGACCGGACTATCTCGGCAGTACAGACGAGTGCCTTGGACCTGGAGGAGATTCATCTGCAAACAACGGCACTTCGATGTCATGGCTGGTGCCTGTTCTTTGTTCAGCGATCAGTTTATTTGCCACTTGGGTAGTTCGAAAGTGGTGGAAATTTTTGCCACCAGAAACTACCATGGAGGAAGTTGATTATGCCACACTTGGGTCAGCATTCGATCGCATCAACAGTGAGAACAATTGTTTGAGACGAGAAGTGAGCTCCTTGAATGGTGCGCTTTCGGAATTATTCTCCGCCGTTGGAAGGCTCCGGGAGGACCTCGATGGGATTACTGCAGATCACGACCGTCTGGCCGAGCAAGTTGGATGGCAGCACGTTGGAATGGTACGCCTTGGAGGTTTCAATCCCTATCAGAGCTTATCAATCCAACAAAGACAACAATTTTTTGCCCGGGAGAGACGGAACATGATGGCATACCGCGCTATGGGCCAGGACGGGTTTATGTCAACGGTTCTTCACCAAGATAGGTTGTTGGGCCTGCAAAGCGACTTCAATGTAGTTGGAGGGGTTGGTGCAAGGTTGGATTACCCCAGGGAGGAGGCAACTGCAGACACCCAACTTCTCATTGAATTCAATGATGTGGGGGACGGATCATCGTTGCCTCGGGACGTTCTCTGGGCGATCGCACGCAACAAACTACAAATAGAGTTGTACAACTGCTTGGTGAGGGAAGATTTTACCAGAGCTCGCCTATTTCAGCAGGCGCTCCTATTTCAGCAGGCGCTCCTATTCTTCATAGATGTTTCCCATCAAGATAGGCTTCTGAATCGACAAGACCAGGTTCGTCTATTTGCATATCTGGGGGACCACCTCGAGAGCTTGTCGGATGGGCTCCGTGGAGAAGATGAAGCTCGAGCCAACGACTATCTAGCCTTGGCTGGCAGGTTTCGTAGAGTGGCCTCATCACACTGAACCCAGAGGTCGTGGAGGACGCGGTCAAAGCACACTGTGATCCTGTTGGACGGCAATACATTGACCAGAGTGAACGGTTGGAAGAGTCCGGTTTTGTCGTGTAGCCGAGTTGTTTTGAAATTTAGTGTCAGAGTTTAGGGACACTAATCTCGATTGTATAGGTCGAGAGTTTGGAATCCAGGTAACAGAGGCCTATTATCTGTTTGACATATCATACATCTCATGACTCACAGTGATTCCAAGCATGCTGGATGAAACTAAGTTGTCACGAGGTATTCAGTAAGGCCCGGAGTT
This sequence comes from Cladocopium goreaui, assembly GCA_947184155.2. Lineage (NCBI taxonomy): Eukaryota > Dinophyceae > Suessiales > Symbiodiniaceae > Cladocopium > Cladocopium goreaui. The sequence goes on from CAMXCT020001862.1 coordinate 60,425, forward strand.
TTTTCATGAATGTCCAGTCACGAAATGCTACTTCAGTTCCATGCTGGAACCAAGTTCCGGACAAGCATGCAGTCGGGAATTTGGTGTTCAGTTTTCATTCAGGTTCAAGTTTCCGGCAATCATGCAGTCAGGAAGTGGACGTTCGATTTTCTTTCAAAATCAAGCTTCTGACAATCACGCAGTCAGGAATTGGATGTTCTGAAGTGGCAAGAACCGCATAGTTCTCAGTCAGGCTGACGTCTCCGACAATCATGCTGTCAGGAACTCGAAGCCCATTTTCTTTTCAAGTCACAACTTCTGACCATCATGCAGTCAGGAATTGATATGTTGGTTTTTGCAACAACCACATAAGCTTGAGGTTTCTTGGGACCCGCGACATTTGTTTGCCATGAGTCGTAGGTTCGCAGGGAAACCGCCACCTTTATCGACTCATCCAAGCGGCAAGTATTAGTATTGGGGTAAACCTCCTGCTTTGACGCCGCCTGGGCACAAAGGCAAAGGAAAGGCCAGCGGCAATGTCCTTTCCGCACCAGAGGAATCCATATGTGACACGATCGACCACAGCAATTTGCGAGGAATTTTACGAGACCTTTGCTACTGGCAGAGCCACGTCACGACAGTGGAAGAGCTTGCTGGCAAAGTGACGTCTGCCGATTGGTACCCCTACCTTTTGGACAAGCTTGCTGAGTCGGTCGTCGTAATATCAGGTGCCCCCAATGTCGGCAAATCCAGCCTAGCAGTTCACCTGGCCAAGACCTTGGGTTTGACGCGTACAAAGACTACGAGCAAAAATTTCTGGTTATTTGCGCGCAACAAGAGGCCTTATTTTTCCCTTTGGGTATACTGCACAGATTCATTTTGGAGTGAAGATCAACCGGCGTGGCCTCGGATGCGGCAATCTATATCATCTGTTACCTCGAACGAAGAATTCCAAACAGGAGCAGTCATTCTCGAAGGTCATCGAATTTTCGCTTTTCCAGATTATGCCGAATTGGCCACAACTGTTGTTTACCTGGCGGCTACGGACAAACTTTTGTTTGAGCGAGGAACAGAATCAAATTCAATCCGGAAGCACAAGCTTTTCCTATCGAATGTACTGGACCAACTGCAGGAGCTCAACAAGATGATCATTCTGGAAGGCGAAAAATCGCAGGTCTACCTGGTGTGCCAGGCCTTACAAATCACCCTCCTAGAGGACGCGGCCCTGGACGCATCACATCTATCGGCGGACATCGAACTCGATGGGAGGTGGACATTTTAAATTTCCTTGTGCGTATCCACAGATCTGGCGAGTCAGGGTCGACTCAGGAAGTTTTGTTCGTGCTTAACTATGAACCGACAATTCATGGCACAATTTCCAAGTTTCACAATTCACTGGCCAACTTTTGGCTTTCCTTGACGCATACTATTCTTTCGGGCCGTGACAATCGCTGTGTATCACTCAGGCAGGTACAAACCTCAAAGCAGGACAATCATGTGGTCCAGAGAAAGTTTGCCTTCAACCGTCAATTTGTTCGGGGGTCAGTCGGGACGCCTGAAGGCATTTCAAGCATTTCAGGCAACCATTGGATCCAGTGTCGGGCGCCTTTACTTTGGATCTTGAATCCTGAAAGCATCCCAAGCATTTCAAGAAACCATTGGATTCATTGTCTAGCGCCTTTTATTTTGGATCTTGGACCCTCGAGGGCTTCGGATTGTGAACTTTTGTGCTATTCAAATCATCCGTGTGGATCGTTTGGATGTTAGACATCGGACCCGATCGTGTTTTATCTGGTTAAATCCTTGAGGGGAAATACACTTCTCACTAAAGGAACTGATAGCCATGTTTGCAAAGGTAGGTTTTTGCAACTTACAAGGACAACAGGTTCGGTAGAACCCTATGGAATGAAGAGATTAGTCTCTGCCGGTAGAAGTTCCATGCTTTGTTGCCTGGCTGTGTATTCAACCGCTTTCTGATTAACAGACGACACAAGCTGACACACCATAACTCAGGTATACCCTGAAATTCGGAATGACCCTGTTGTGGTGTATTGCTATCTTAGCACCCAGTTTCCTTTCTATTAAAATGTTGGCTCGCAGCTCTAAGCATTGTGAATATCCGGACCAATCTCGAGGAAACCATTTCACCATGCTGACGCCCAGAGAGAACCTGGATGTCGACAGCGAAGATTCGGAACCAGCACCCCACAGGCACTCGGGTTTCAGAGTCGTTGCCGAGGGCGGCCTTCAGCTATCGCAGTTCCTCACCAGGATCTCTAACAAGAGGTCAAGTGAGATCCGAGTCTACTCCTTTCAATCGAGAAAGCCACTCCCAATGACCACAAAGATGGGTGACCTTCCTTTGAAGATGTCAATACAAATCTGGTCAGAAGATTTGGCCAAAGCCATCGAAGACGGCTTGAAATCCTGCCATGTGAAGAGCGCCGACAAGGACGATGCCAAGGATTACAAAGTCTTCTTCATCAGGCATATCTCCTCATGGGAATTTTTCGACAGTTGTGAGACAGACCGAGCTCAACAAGATCGTCGCATTCAACAACTCTCCGACGAGGTGAACAGTCTCCGCACCAGGTTGGAGAACTTGGAGCGGGCCCAAGGCACTCGATGAGGGGGGGGGCTACCTCATGATAGGAGGGCATTTTTTCCCTTCGGCTCTGCTTCGAGAGGCGCTCGCCCCGCACTGCTGTGACTTTGGGTGGCTGATCCCTGGCGGTCAAGATTCACAGCTGTGCCACGCTTAGGAAACGAGGGCTTTCAGAAGTTTCATTCACAATTCATTGGCCGTTACAATTACAGTGGACTACGTTTTGGACTACGGCTTCCTGCGTTTTCGTTTACAATTACATGTGGCAACCTTACAGTTGGACCTTTTCGTTTATAATTGCTTGTGGCAACATTACAGTGGGACTACGTTTTGAACGATGGCTTCCAGCTTTACCGTTTACAAATGAATGTGGCCACGCGGTTCTTCTCAGTGGAATGTCCAGGTTCTCGAGGAAACCTTCCAGAGAGTTACGCTGGAAAGCCGACTCAAGGGGCCACTAATGGACTTGGAAAACCATCTGATGAAAAGCATCAGTGGCATTCTGCTGAACCCGTCTGGTAAAGTGGTCCGTATTTCGGAGCTTACATTTCTTGCGGATTCTGGCATTCTGGCACTGGCTTTGGTGACTGCGTACGTCTCCGCAACCGTACGCTACCCTGCAAATTTTTCCAGGGTTATTCAGAGCGTACCATACTGACTGCCTTATTTTGGATACTCCATCTTGGCATCTATGGGGGAATTCGCTGGACGCACCTTTGTCCAGTGGGCCAGACATAGACAGTTTTCTCCTGGACGCTTTCTGCTGGTATGGACGTCATTACGGGAGTGCCTACAACCCCCTTTTTTTTCTGCTTCCCTCAATTTCCATTCTGCCGATGGATCCCAGCGGGGGACAAACAGGTTTGTTTTGCATCCTACACCTGAAGGACCTTTCCATGAACGATCTTTCAGCTGTATGATGCACATCTATACTGCACGGCATTTTATGGCTCAACCTTTTTTCCATTGTACGAACTCGAAACATTTCCAGTGGTCGTTGAGATCAGAGCGTGGTTAATTTTTTTCACGGGAAAAGTGGTGTTCCATTATCTGGACAGCGTTGCATCGAGATCAGATTTCATTCTGCAAGTGCTTCGACCTCCCTGGGTACTACTCTGGTTACAGATTATGTAAATTTTGAACACAAATGCCGTTTCACTGCTTGGCTTGCAAGAGTTGCCAGCCGCAGCAACCCAGCAGACCAACCATCCCGCTAGATTTTTCTCCGATCTGGCTACGTGATACAGAAAGGTCTGCATTTGTCCTGCCAATTTTCTCCATGGTTCGCGAGAGTTGCAAACCACAGCAACCCGTCGGTTGAACCTTCAAGGATGAGCTTCGAAGCACCCTGGCTTAGGCAAGCAAGCAAAGTCGAAAGCTTGCAGAGTTGGTCCTGCCAGAGCACTAGTTGCAGTGGGGAATCATCGGGTGCTCTGACACTTAGCATCAAATCACTTCGTGTCAACGTTTGACAATGATGGAATCATGGCCCATCCAACGCACCAAAGATGAGCTCAGCTGGAACCACGACCGGCTTTGGATTTGACCCCCGACAGTGCAATTATTGGAAGCAAAAAGGAAATCAATAATAAGTCCGAGTGTGGTGCACTTGCGTTTTCGTTTTCGAAGCGTCGGCGACTGCGACTATTTTTTTTTGTAGTAAGTTTTATTTATGTAAATGATATATTTACATAAATTCTACTTACCTTACATTACAACGATACGCCATATAATTTAAGATATAATTATATGGATATCAATTTAACATTTGAAGCTTCCACCACCAGCGTTGGATTAGTCTCAATCGATCCTGGTTTTGTGGAGAAATAAGATGTCACTCTTTTGAAAAAGATGAAAGCCTTATTTCTCCAAACAAAAATTTGTGAAGCCTCACAAATAAGGATCAACATGAATCATCTCTGGTTGGTGGTAAACAAACGTTTGTTAAGGGTTGAAACATCCAACCAAATGTGGAGACGCAAACAATTTGGCGTTCAACTTCCCATTTCAATTTTTAAATTTTCGATGTGGCATTCAATAATTCCATTGGAAACAACCACATCCTTCACACGTCACATCATCATTTGTAATGCTGTGACTTTTCCCAATCAAGTGGCGGGAGGGCGGGAGTCCCTTTTAAATAAGGGCAATTTTTTCACCCACCCCGTTTCTCACTCCCACCCAAAAATTGGGGAATCATCGGGTGCTCTGACACTTAGCATCAAATCACTTCGTGTCAACGTTTGACAATGATGGAATCATGGCCCATCCAACGCACCAAAGATGAGCTCAGCTGGAACCACGACCGGCTTTGGATTTGACCCCCGACAGTGCAATTACTGGAAGCAAAAAGGAAATCAATAATAAGTCCGAGTGTGGTGCACTTGCGTTTTCGTTTTCGAAGCGTCGGCGACTGCGACTATTTTCTTTGTAGTAAGTTTTATTTATGTAAATGATATATTTACATAAATTCCACTTACCTTACATTACAACGATACGCCATATGATTTAAGATATAATTGTATGGATATCAATTTAACATTTGAAACTTCCACCACCAGTGTTGGATTAGTCTCAATCGATCCTGGTTTTGTGGAGAAATAAGGTGATGGAACCATGAACCTTGTCAGAAAGCATAGGCACATACCAGTTCACTTCAAGCGCAACTCTTTGTGTGCCACTGGAGTGATACGCATGCTGAGAGAGAACACTGACGTTTCATCATCAACTTCTTCATCTTCTGACCAGGTGCAGTCTGCAGGACATGTGAGAGCCCTCACCTTGGGCAGAGCTTTGACAGGCATGGGACAAGGTTGGATTCAATTGAGTGAGAATGTTTTTGGTCTTCGAAGTATTTCTCCAAATCATGTTGACACAACTTATTGTCCTAGTAGCGGTTTACTTTGGTTGCGTACAACTTTGATCAAGGGTGATGATGGTGAATGGGAACTGGAGGAATTTGGACAGAGCATTGCTGAATTACCCACCATGGTTGGACCGTTCAACACTGAGAAGCGCGTGGTGGAATCTATCACCATTGCTCACACCTCCATGGTTCCTCCTGAACATCTTGGTTTTTCAGTATCTGATGACATCATTGCTCCACGATCTGGAATCCCTGTCAGGCCACTTCAACCAGCTGATGCAGCTGAACCTGCAGAGCAACCCGACGTTGATGTGATACCAGCTGCAGAGGACGCAGAGCCCCCAGTTGAAGCAAGAGAAGATGGCATGGAGCATCATGAAGTTTGGGTTGATGGTGTTAAACTCGACACCAATTCTTCTTTGAGGACCTTGAGAGCTGCGTGTGACTCTTTGGGTCTTAGCAAATCAGGAGGCAAGATCAAGTGCTTGAAACGACTTTGGAATCATCTTCAAGCCCAGGAATTGTTAGCCGCACATGCTGCACATCATCAGCTTCAAAGTGAGATAGCAAGACCTGTTTACTCACAACCCGTGCCAGATGAGCCTTCAGCTGAAGAACAAGCAAGGCATAGCCTTACACACCAGCCGTTTGCGCCCTGGTGTGAGCTTTGTGTTGCACACCGTGCAGTTCAAGATCCACACAAAGAGCAAGAGAATTCAACTACTTCACATTCATGTGTCTCTTTCGACTTTGGATACTCTTCGAGACTTGCTGGTGAAGATACTTCATGTGCACTGTATATTCATGACCGAGATACTGGCGCTATGCATGTGATTCCTACTCCTGCCAAAGGAGGTCGTTATCTCAACTATCTTTGCACAGAGTTTTGCAGATTTTTGGTTTGGCTTGGACACACAACAGTTGGTTTGAAATGTGATCAAGAGCCATCAACACTTTCCTTGCTTGAGGCCGTGAAGAAAACCTGCCGTGGACTGGGTATTCAGACCATAACAGAAACTGGCTGAAGTGACTGTGAAGGTGATCAGACAGCAGGCCAACCTTCTCATCGACCAGTTGGAGAAAGGTTGTGGACTTGGACAAACAATTGGCTGTCATCATCCTCTTTACCATTGGGCACTCTTACATAGCTCCTGGTTGCACAATCGTTTTGTTATTAGAAAGGGTTCAACAGCCTATGAACTTTGCGCCAACAAAATGTATACAGGACGTTGGGCACTTTTTGGTGAGAGTGTTTTGGGATTTTTGAAAAGAACTACAAAGGGTTCACCGCAGTGGACACGTGGAATCTGGTTAGGGAAAACTATGAGTAATGACGTACATATCATAGCAGTTTCTGGCAGCACACAGCTTTTTGTGACAAGGAGCGTGAGACGCTTCCCAAAGCCGTGGAATATGGATGGAATAGCAAGTGTGGAAGCTTGTCCTTGGAGTTTTGGTTATGCCTCTTTAGGTTCACAGCTCGTTCTGGCCAAGCGTATATCTGCACCACCTATTCTTTCTCTTCCTGAAGTTAAACCAAGGGATTTGGATGCTGAGGCAGTGATGAACGTGCCCCCAACTCCTGTTGAGCAAGAGGATGGTCCTCAACCTACCAGACCAGTTGCTGCAGTTGCTCCACCAGTTTCCAGCGTTTTAGCTCATGATGTTTTTGCAGGTGAACTTGAGACGCAAATGGAGGTCTCAGCTGAGGCGGGGATCCCACTTTCAGTTGGACTGGAAGTGCCAAGCACTCCCATGACACCAGCTCCTTTGCCATTGACAATGCCAAGCAGTTCTGAGCCTAGTAGTGCTTCAGGCCATGCAGGAACCTCACTGCCTGCTCCTGGAGTACATGGACGTGAAGGTGCAAGTGATGTTGATGAGGCCAATAGACCGACAAAACAGGCACGTATCATGGCAGTCTTCGAGCATGAGGATGACATGCATCCTTTGCATTTTCAGGATGGTGATGTTGACACCCTGGAGTTGTATGAGTACGAGATGGAGGAAGAAAGTTGTGAAGGTGCAGCAACTGATGTTGCATCTGACAATGTTCTCAAGCGTTTGAGTGTTCCTCACAGCACTTTTGAGCCTGAACTAGATCCATCCACACTTCTCCAATTGGATCTTTTAGCAGATGAACTTGAGATCAGCCGCCTGAAGGCGATGGGTGTGCTGATCCCAGCTGAGAGCTATGATGTTGCGGGCCAAACACCGAAGAAACTCACTACCAGAATGGTGAGGACATGGAGAGACAAACATTTGGATGGAGAACATGTTTGGCTGCGTAGGTCACGTTACGTTGCCAGAGAATATGCATGGCTTTCACCTGACAGGCAAGACTTATTCTCTCCAGCTTCTTCTGTCCTTACAGTTCGACTTCTTCCATGTTTGTTCATGAAATGGAAAATGGATGACTACGTTTTGTGCTCCATAGACATCACTGATGCTTTTCTCATGGTCGATCAGCGTGAACTGACACAGGTGGTTTGTGAAGATGCTGGTGGAAATGTCTCCCACTACATACTTGGCAAGGTGTTGCCAGGACAGCGCAATGGATCACAGATGTGGCATGAAAGTTTCAGTTCCTTCTTGCGTGAGGACCTGAAGATTGTGGAATGTGCCGCATACCCGTGTTTGCTGAGAAGTGAGACCACAGAAAACCATGGAAGGCCAGCATGCCTACTGCTCCTACATGTTGACGATGTTCTTTGTTTGTGCAAGCGCTCCTACCTTGAGAGCGTGTTACTTCCAGCCCTGAAGGCGCGCTACAAAATCTCTCACGAGATGATGGCTGTCGAGGGTGACGAACTCACATTTTTGAAGCGTCGTCACATGCTGATGAATGAGTTTGAGCTTGCAATCCAGAGCCACCCCAAGCACCTTGAGAAACGGGTTGAACGAAGGAAGATTGGCCGAGGTTTGAAACCTAAGAGAACGCCAGTGCACCCTATGCTGGATGAGGATGACAAAACCGAGATGTTGGACAACCAGCAGGCCAGCATCTACCGCTCATGCATTGGTATTCTTCTTTATGTGACCAGTGACTTTTGTGGAATGTCAATATGCTATTCGAGGCCTTTCTCAGTCAATGTCTAAGCCGACAAAGCAGTCCATGGAATGTTTGAGATATCTCTGCACTTATCTTCTAGGTTGCACAGACCAGTGCCTGATGCTGAAGTACGAGAGCCACCAAGGACTTTTGCATTACAACCCTGAAGATTATATTCTTGATATTTAGCGATAGTGACTGGGCGAAACATAGAACAACACGACGTTCAGTGAGTGCAGGATACCTTTTCATGTTTGGAAACCTCTTGTATTCTTCTTCAAGGAGCCAGAAAGCTTTAGCTCTTTCAAGCTGTGAAGCAGAAGTGTATGCAGGTACGTCAGCTACAAGCGATGCGGTTCTCATGTACCACTGCATATGTTTTTGTGTTGGCCCCAATGAAACAGTGAAAGTCAAGCTCGCACTTGATAATGCTGCTGGAAGAAGTTTCTTCCACCGTTCAGGTGTTGGACGGATCAGGCACATCAGTTTGCGTGTGCTATGGATGCAACAGAAGGTGCGGGAAAAGTTTCTTTCAGTTGGGCCTGTTAGTACAAAACATAACCCAAGCGACCTGGGTACAAAAAGGTTGAATAGAGATCGCATGCTTTATTTGCTGTTTCTTTGCAAGGTCTATGACCTAAGTACTTCACAGTACGTTGGCTCTGAAGTGAATGACAGGTTGGAACAAGAAACAGTGACACGCAAAGGTATCAAACTTTTTACACTTGCGGAAATGAACAATCATGATGCAAAGGCTTTGATGAGAGTTATGTTAATCAGCGCGTTGAGCCTTACTCCTGCCACCGCTTCTCCAGCAGAACCAATGGTGGTGGATGGAAGCTATTTTGGCTTCTTCTTTGCGGTGATCGTCACCATTTTGTGCATCACACTGGGATACATAGCTTTGCTCAGGAAAGAACTTCGGGAGCTGCGCGGAGAGAAGACTCAGTTTGAGTGGAATGGCGCTTTGACAAAGGTGCTGAAGCTTTTGAAAGGAGCGAAAACTGAGAGCAAGCAAAAGGAGGCCATCAAGACCAATGTTGAAGGTGCCGAAGAAGAAAAGGGAACAGACGATGAAAGCGTTGGAGAGACACCACAAGAACGCTTTGAAAGATACAGCCAAAGCACCTTGGACGAAGTCTCCGACCCAGGACTTTGGCAGCTTTGGCACCATGGAACTCCTAGTGTTACCGATGAGCCTTCTGCCCATCGACAATATGCAGATGGACACACCGAGCAGATGATGAAAGACACCAATGACATCTTGCGCAGACGTCTTCGAAGGTTGGAGACTGAGTATGACGCAGCATCAGATGCCAACGACATCAATCTGATGCACCAGCTGAACTCCCAGATCGATGAATGCAATGGCCTTATGTATAACATAGGTTAGTTAAGCAACTCTTGGATGAGATGTGATGCTGCAGCATTGGTGAGCAGATCTCGCAATCAATGCACGAGTTTTTAACTGAGACGAAAGCCTTTGAACGACTTGCAACTGAGCCCAATTGCCTTGAGACACTAGCCGGGTGTCTACAGTTGCAGTTTAGACGTAACAACCAAAAGGTCAAAGACCAGTGGTTGAGGCGGGGTGAATGGATTTGACCCAATCCACATCCCATATATATCAATGTAAACAGTTGCATGCATTGGCATTTCACTTGGACATGTGACTTCAACACGTTGTCATTTGCAGTTGCCATGACATGCATGTACAGGTGAATCATACATATATCCACAGGCGTTTCGCTTTCAAGGAAAAGAATCAAAATGTGACGTGAGGTGATGGGAGGTGGAGGTAAAGGCGGAAACTGAGGTGATGGGAGGCACAGGAAATTTGAAGGTGACGCAAAAAGAGGTTGATGCAACTTGAATGTTAGGCAATGAAATTTGTAAAATATTGTGGTGTTGAACAAAATCAAGGGTTCAGGTACCTTAGTTTCACACGTGCGAAAAGATTTGCAGGCGCGCTCGCTTAACATCTGTGTATGTGTACGTTTGGCCATATCAACTCCGTTTGCATGTTGGTTCGTAAATAACGTGACGGGTAGACCCCCAAGTTTTTGGGAGTACGAGGTCATTATGTCATGATTTCTTTTTTTTCCCTTCGCCCGTCCGAATCGCCTCGATCCTATAAGGACATGGGGAGTACAGGAGTCACAGGTTGCTGCCAAACTGCACGCAGGCGCTTCCAGGAATGACCATTGTGGCCAGTCCTGGGCCATGACATCTAAAAATAAGTAAGCAAGACAACGGCAAGCGAACTAAATTCTGATGTGAGGTGATGAACTGCTGTGAATCAACCGAGCTCTGGCTTACAGGTTTGAATGTCAAACTTTTCAATGTGAAACAATGTCAATGACAATGGTCGCAACTTTAGCATGTTACATGTTTCTTTCTTTGTGGAAATTTTTCACGTCGGGGGGTTTTTCTTTGATGCCATGGATGAATTCTTGTCCACAGACTTGGTTGCCGACGTCGACGAGGCCACGGACCTGTTTGCAGCATCCGATGCTGGTGAGCCCGAGGGTGACTCAGATCCTTTAAAAGGATTCAGGTTACGGTGGGCCAAGAAAAGAAGAGTCGAAGAAGATGAAATTGTACCATCTCCAAGTTTGGTCAGTTCAGATTTTCTTGCACAGAATCAGCAACAGGTTTCAGAGCCGCCATTGTCAGCTGCTACTGACAGGGACCACACCACGTCTGTCACCAATGCTTTCCTAACTGGTATGAAACCCTCAACAATTGTGTTGCCCTGGGAACAATCATGGTTGGCACCAATCTTTGGTGATCCTCTTGCGGCACCGTCATTGAGCATGCCAGCAAATTGGAATGCCCAGCTTTTGGATCCCATTGTAGATGTCTTCCCAGGTGTCGAGGTGCAACCAAAAGAGCCGTTGGTATTTGCAGTTTCGAAATGCGTAAAGAACAGGGTTGACAGATCGTTCATCGATGAGCGTGCGGTCCAGACTGACAAGGCGATTGCAAAGTTGAAGTGCCTGTTGGAGATTGAACTTGAGTTCAGTGGTGTCGGACGACAACTGATGAGCGAGGCAACTGAGCAGGGCAGGAGTGACGTCTTGCTGGCAATCCTGGGAACACGCAGCCCCGGGACAGTCATTAAGAGGGTCAATGCGTTGCTTCATTTTTACAGATGGTTTTGCACGCAGTTTGAACTTGAATTCCTGCCCATGTGTGAGAACGTGGCTTGGGAGTACATCCAGCACTTGAGGACCTCGAATGCCGCCCCCACAAAGGCAACATCATTTGTTCAGGCACTGCGTTTTGGGCACTACATACTTCAAATTGATGGAGCAGAGGCGTGCATCAACAGCAGGAGAATTATTGGATCTGCAGAGCTACAGCTGGCCATGAAGTCAGCGACAAAGCAGGCAAGGCCATTGACCGTCGCCGAGGTCAGAAAGTTGCATGCCGTGACTACTGACCAGTCAGCAAGTTTGCAGCAGAGGGTATTAGCATCACACCTTCTTATGATGCTGTACACCCGGAGTCGGACGAGCGACCTGGCCCATGTTCATGAAGTTCTCCATGATGTGAGTGCGAAGGCATCCTCATCTGGTGCCCCCGACTTCATACAGATTTCGACGAGGTATCACAAGGCGGCCAAGAGTGCTGAGAAGAAAAGTCTTCTCTTGCCAATCCTAGCATCGTCGACAGCAGTAGTCCACGATGATAGGTTATCAACGTGGCTGAAACTTCGCAGGCAAGCTGGATTGAGGGTTGCTGGAGTTTTTGACTGTGCAATTCAACCAGCCCCAGACCTTAGCCGGGAGGGGGCCTGGTTGCGCCGGCCTCTTACATGCTCAGAGACGACATCGGTTATCCGGTGTCTTTTGCAGATTGAGGACCGAGACGTCACGTCTCACTCGCTCAAGACGACATGTTTGTCTTGGGCAGCAAAAGCTGAACTACCCCGAGATCAACGCAGATTACTCGGCAGGCACTCATCAAGTTTGCAGGACTCAGACTCCATCTATGCTCGGGACCTTGCTGTGGCCCCGGTGAAGGCCCTGCAGCGGGTCCTCACTCTTATTAGAGAAGGTGAATTCGAACCGGATCAACCTCGAGCTGATTTCTTCAAAGGGGCCAATCCATTGGCGCCGGGCACGCCAGCACCAGTCTTTCAGCCTGGAACGCCGGCTTTTCTGACGAAAGAGACAAGAACTGAGCCTTGCGTTGCTGCGGTTCCAGATGATGAGTGGGAGCACATCACACCAAAGAAGGAGGTTGAGTGCATTGAGGTTGACGGTGTTCTGCAGGCGTTTGAGATTGAGGTCCTGTCGTCATCGGATTCATCGTCGTCGACATCAGGTTGCGATGACGTTGACTCGGACGTGGAGAATGAGGTGGAAGTCAGTGATGACAGGCGTCCACCCCATGAAGACAGGTTTTCATTAGATGTCATGGTGAAGAATGGGAGGACGGGCATTATCCATAGTGTCCCAGACATCGGCGCAGACATTTCTGGATCAGTCCACGCAAATGGCGAGCTTCTTCAAAAGAAGACTACGAAGTGTGGACGGCTCACGTCAGCCGGTTTCATTGTGGTGCAGACAGTTCCAGATTGGACTGCCAAATGTCGGGTCTGTTTCAAAGGGTGCCGTGAGCCACCTAAACGTCTATGAGCCGTGCTGGAAAAAGTCCGTCATGTCATGTTGATTGCCAATGTGTGCATTGAATCTTTTGTCTTGACATTGCATTTGAACGATCCAATGTGGGCGTTGCCGTTGTTCTGCACGACTTGTTGTGCAAGGGTTACTGCCTGTTGTCCAGATGTACATGATCATGTTTGCAATCTACTCATTTATCACAATGTGTGACAATCCACTTATACCCAATGTGGGTACGGCAATGTGCCGGGCAATGTGCCATTTAGTTTCTCAGTACCTCAATGTGAGGCAAAGTAACGACCACATGTGTGTCACGGCAATGTGCCGATTCAAGCCGTTACCAATGTGGCAATGGCGACCAATGTGGCATGAACCTACACTGTGTAGAAGCCACGTTGGCTCTAGTAACTGTCAATGGGGCAGACGAGCGGGTCATTGGATCCAAATTCATTGTCAGGTCCATGTGTCTTCCATACGTTGTATGTTCGCGATGGGGAAACTTTTGAATACTATCTCCAGGTTTAATTTTCATTTCACTATTTTCCTACACTGCACGACCGTGTCACCTCGCATTCTTTTTTGCAGCTATGACTTCCATTCTGGACAGCGAAGCCCATTTTCAGAAGAGATGTGATGAGGTGGGCCTCAGTGACCGTGGAAAGCAGGCCACTTTTGGTGCAGGATACTCCACGCTTGGGCGGCTTGCATTTGGTGTTGGCCAGCCAGGGATGCCGGTGCCAGAATTGGAATTTACAAGGTTTGCAACCAACGTGTTGGGCGCGATGGCCACAATGCAAGACGTGAGCTCCCTCAGGCGTTTGCTGTTTGAGGCCCAAACGTTGGTCATGGCTCAGTTGCGCGAGCAGGTTTCGAACCCCGAGATGCAAATGACTCGAAAGATGCCGCCAGTGGAGAGGGAAGCAAAAATGAGACAACTGAGAGCCAGGCTGCCTGGCGTTTTGCTTGAGCATCAGCTGGAGCCCTCGCATGCCCTTTTGAACCTTGTGGCTCAAATGTGGGAGACCAAGCAATTGCAGTACATAGAGATTGCAAAACTTACCAGTCGTGAACATGAGGTATTATACTCCAAGTCATCGAAGCAGCTGCATGTTGACGCTGACAAGCTGCTGGTCAAGGAGGAGGCCAAGGTCCCTGACCAAGCTGCGAGCACAGAGCTCCAGGTGCTTGAAGCCCTGAAAAGACGTGGGGTAGCATTTGCATTTATCGATGCACTATCTTGGGATGTTCATGAGCGCTACCTCCAATCCCTCTTCAACCACCTGCGGACCGAGGCGCCCGATGGATATGTGAAGACGACACTGCAACAGCTTCTCCGTGCTGACCGACAGGTTTTTCTCACTTTGATCCGAAAGGATGTGGATGTTAGAAGAAAACCGGATGACACTCTTGAGATGGACACAGAGATCATGAACGCTTTACAATCCTACGAAGTAGGTTTTCACTTGATGCCACTGCCGAAGGCCAAAACGGCTGAAGCCAAACCCCAGCAGCCCTCTGCTTCTGGACAGCCAAGTCAGCCATCGAATTGGCAGTCACGTGCAGGTCAGCCTTATCACAAGGGCTCCAAAGGAAAAGGAAAAGGCAAAGGAAAAGGGAAAAAGGTGGCAAACATCTTGCCGGCCGAGTTGCAGAACAAGGGCTGCGTTGGAACGGATGATCACAATCGAAGGCTGTGTTTCAACTTTAACCTCAACAAGTGCCAGGACGCTGCACATGGAGCCGAATGCAATCGTGGATGGCACTTGTGTATGAAGAAGGGTTGCCATGCTCCTCACAGTTTCCTTGACCATGACAAGAAGCCTTGACGGTTAGAACGCGTCTTTGACCTGGCAAGCAAAGGCGCTAGTTTGGAAGATTGCCTCATAGTGGAGATCTTTGCAGGTTCATCACGTGTCACGGCCTCGTTGAAACAGCTAGGCCTCAAAAGCAGCTTTGGCGTTGACAAAGTTCGTTCAAAGAACGCTATGTCTACAGTTATCATCGCTGATTTGACGACTCCCGAAGGGGAGGAACTTTTGATGAGCTGGCTAAGCATGCCTAACGTGGTCGGAATTTTTCTTGCTCCTCCTTGCGGATCTGCTTCAAGAGCACGTCAAATCCCGTTAAAAAGGAAGTTCGGCGGCAAGAGAAATGGACCACGACCATTACGTACAGATCAATTTCCAAACGGAATTCCAAATCTGAACCCTTCGGAACTGAGCCGAGTATCTCTGGCCAATCAGCTGTATCATTTAACTGCGAAGCTAGTCAAATGGGCTGTTGAGTTTGGTGTGATTTTTGTTGTTGAGAACCCTCAGTTCAGTCTATTTTGGGCTACAACTTTTTGGACGGAAGTTGCGCATCTGGCCATGTATTCAGTTTTTCATTCATGTCAATACGGTGGTTTGCGGAAAAAGAAAACAATGTTGGCTTTCAATGCCGATGAATTTTTGGCTGTGTCGGCAATGTGCCCAGGACAAAGTAGCCGGCATAAGCACGCCCAATGGGGACTGAATGCAACCAATGGGTTTTCAACGGCTGATGAGACAGCCTATCCAATGGGACTGGCACGCTTGATTGCCGTTGTTTTCACACGCGTGCTGCTCCGATGTGGTATCCATCCCTTGCCGGACACACTGGAACAGGTGCAGCCATGCTCTTTGCAGGCATTGCAGAAGATGAGAGCTTCCGTTGGATATCAGGCGAGGTCATCAAGAATGCCACCATTGGTACGTACATACAAGCAACGTTTTAAAATTCAAGGACCCAAGTCCATTTTGCCAAAGTTTTCTGTTTTGCAACGAACTAAGTTTTTACTCCCGGAGGGATGAAAACCTTATTTCCAATTTTTGAAAACTCTTGGTTTGAAAAACAAGAGTTAGCTGTGGCAAACATTTAATCTGGATGTTACGCAGAAACAACAACTTGCAAAACAAATTTTTTCACACAACCTTTTAACAACTCAACTCAACCAAGTGAGTCAGTTGTAATTATATGTTGCGTGTGCAACATTATGGCTTAAGGGTGTGGTGGGAGGGTTCCCCTTTTGTATTTTGTTTCACTCGGTGGCAAAAGATGCATGGGGGATTTTAATGGCTTCTGAAGTGGATGACAACGTTTCTGTGGAATCTGGGGAAGGCAATCCAAATTTGATTGGTTCTTCTTCTTCGAGTTTACACTTTCCTTCAGCAGCAGCCTTGAGTGTGGGAGAAGGTGACCAGGTGGAGTCTACTCCAATCGAAGCCTCTGCTCAAAATGTGAGCCATGTTAACTTTGGACATGCAGTTGGTGCAGCGTGGGACGCCCTGGCATCAGATACTGTGGAGCCTATTTGGAACAGTGGTTTTTGGAAGTGCATTTTTGGTGATGATGCGTTTGGACCAAAACTTGAAAACAACTTCAAACGTCCTGTTCCTGTTGACGAAACTGCTCACATGGACGAAACGAGTGGTGACGTTTACAAGAAACAATGTTTGCCGAGTTCCTCAGTTTTTGCTGAACCTCTTTTCAGAAGTTGCGTCAAGAGCTCTGAAGATGTTACATGGCAGGAAAAACGTGAGGCACACTTGCAGAGAGCACTCAAACATTGGCTGGTCATTTCATCGTCCTGGACACGTGAAATTGAATTTGTGCAATGTCTTTCAGGTTGCGACAGTGTCAATGCACAATTGATTATGCTGGGAGATGTTTTTCGTGGAAAAGCACCAAGCACTTTGACTAAGCGTGCAAACAGCATGAAGTTTTTGTGTGAACAACTGGAACTGGTAGGTCATGAGTTTCCTTGCACAGAACCCGCGCTATATGGCATTCTTTGCACGTTGCGACAACAGGGATTCCCGGCCTCCAAGTCTAAGGGCATTCTGGAAGCGATTGCATTTGTACGGTACTGCATGGGAGTTACAGAGTGTGATGTGCTCTTGAAGGGCAGGAGATGTTGGGGAGCTTCAACAACTGACACCCCAACGCAGAAAAGGCAGGCCAGTCCTCTTAGAGTTTCTGAACTTGTCAAGTTGCACAACATTCTGGAATTTGGTCATGAAATTTGGGATCGAATGTTTTGTGGTGCAGTCCTCTTTGTGACGTATTCAAGGGCTAGGTGGAGCGATGCACAACACTCTTCAAAGCTGACCTTTGACAGGAATGGGGACACTGTGTGTTACGTTGAGGCCTTAACGGGTTTACACAAAACGGTGAGAGCTCTGCAGCACAGGCACCAGTTCTTGCCATTAGTTGCACCAGCGGTTGGAGTCACAGAACAGAACTGGGGTGTTCTTTGGGAAGGCGTGAGAAAGGAGTTATCAATCAGTTTTGAAAATGGTTTTCCTCTGATGCCTGCTCCTATGGAAAATGGTATGCCGGGCAAGCGTGCTCTTGACTCAGAAGAAGCTGGTCGTTGGCTCAGGGCTTTGTTGGAGCTCAGTGATCATGATGTGAGTGAGCGCAAAGTCTCCAGCCATTCATTGAAATGTACAATGCTATCCTTTTTAGCCAAGCGTGGTGTGGACATGCCGGACAGGTTGTTGTTGGGGTACCACACTTCACCTTTCACTATGGGACTCACATACAGCAGAGATGGCATGGCACGTCCTCTCCAAATCTTAGGGGAAATGCTGTCAGAGATCAGGGAAGGCACATACATGCCTGATTGCACCCGCAGCGGCAGATTGGTGAAGAAGGCTAACACTGGTGGCAGCCTCGATGTGAGCTTGGAATCAACTCAGGATGCAACAAAGATTGAAATCAGTGATGATGAAGGTGAGTTGAACGCTTGGGAATTGATCCAGACGTCCGCCAGTGTGACGCCTTCTAAGGCCTTACCTGAGGTCATACCAGAAAACTGTGAAACCGAAATCAATGATGCTTGCACAGAGACGTCTAGCAGTGATGTTTCAGAGACAGAAGAGGCAGACAATTCTTTTGAAGACACTGGACGCAAGACTTTTGAACCACCAACTGCGCCTGAAGGATTCACTATGTGGCAGCACACCAAGTCCAAGATCCTTCACTTGGTTAACTACAAGACCCCAGGCATTTTCGAATGCTGTCGCAAGCCGGGAGCCTTCCATACATGTGATGGCATCCACCCAAGGTGGGACAGTGGCATTTGTTGGAAGTGCTTCAAACATAGATGACACTTGTTGCAGTTGAGGCCAAAGGTGCAGGACATGTTTACGGGTTTGTGCAGTTGTTATTTCATGTCACTCATTTGCTTCACTTTCATGTTTTTCGGCATGCACCCAACAGTTTCGGAAGCAGTCTCACTTGTCTGCAAGAAGCAGATGCGTCGGAACCTTAAATGAGGTCAGGTCCAAAAGAGTGAGGAGCTGATCAAACCGTTTAATCTTGAGTGCGTGATTTTCAAACTTGTGATCCAAGTTGCAATGAATCAAATGACATGTATACAAATGGAAGTGTGCAAGTTGTGATTCACGTTTGCAACTCATGACATGTCAAAGACTTGGAACTTTGTGAGACGGGCTCACACAGCCACTGGGTGCAGAGGCTTGAGTAATCTCAGGAGTTCATGGTCGACATGTCAAATTTTTTGCATGACTAATGCAGTCGCATCGACATTTAATTTTGAGTTTGTTGAACCAGTGTAGCTTGAACGACATGGCCCTAGTTGACAGCGAAGCTGCGTTTGAGCAGCGCTTGCGTGAAGTGGTGGCCAATGCAGCAGCTAGACTGGCCATCACCAACAGTGGAATCAAAACATGTAGTGCGCTGGCTTTTGCAGTCGGCACTCCACAGACGCCGCCGAGTGACGATGCTTTTAGAGGGTTTGCAGACCGGGTTTTACAGCCAGGTTATGACATGGCTACATACAGTGCTTTCCGAAGGGTGCATTTTGAGGCATCAACTTTGGTGGTTGCACAGCTCAAAGCACGAGTCACCGGTGACCAGGAGGATGGAAAGCAGAAGCTCCCAGTGATCGAGAAACAGACGCGTCTAGCAGATCAAAAAAGGCGCTTGCTTGGAGTGGACATCGAAGGTGAGATGCAACCTTCATATCACTTGGTGGACACTGTGAACAACATGATAGAAACAAACTGTGTGCAGTGGATATCGCCAAGCAAGGCGACTTCAAGGGATCAAGAGATCCAACATGGAGCAAAAAACCTTCCATCGGTAGTACAACTCGAACATCAGACGTTAAAGCTGTCAGCACCTGACAGCGCTCTGGAAGCTGAATGTGGATCTACGATCCAACTCCAATGGTGTTTGCAGAGGAGGGCGTTAGCCCTAGATCAAGTTAGGTTGAGCAGCTGGGAATGCCAATCGAAGTGGATCAACCAATTGCTGACAACTCTCAATACACCTCCTCCCCCAGGACATGCAAAGGTCACGTTGGAGCAGCTCATCGAAGCGGACAAGCAGTTGTGGACTGAAATGTCAAAGGCCTTCACAGGAGCAGTGGTTGCAGCAGTGGGTGCGGATGAACCGCCTTTCGATGTGCACGTGCTGAGGTTGCGTTCAGATCCAAGAGTGACAATGTTTTTATTACCCTTGCCACAGCTTGCCAAGAGCAGCCCAGGGATTGCGAGTCAAGGTGCAAATGCTGGCGCCCTAAAGGCAGCGCCAACAGCCAAGACGCAGCCAAAGAAAAAGTTCAAGGCATCAAAAAAGTCGGACAAGAGCAAGCCCGATGCTTTGGCAGGCATGGAGACCCTGACGAAGGACGGTCAGAACGTTTGTTGGGCATTCAATTTAGAGGGTGGATGTCAAGCACCGCTTGTCAGTGGAGCAAAGGTTGCGAAGTGCGCCAAAGGACTTCATGTTTGTGCATTTTGTCACAAACCGAATCATTCGCAGTTGGTTTGCAATTTGAAAAAGCGTAACAACTGACTAGGGCGTGCAGAGACGGAACAACAGCATGGGAAGACATTTTGTCAGAATTCGTTTCAATCAGTTTCACTTGATGGTGAAGAGCTCGTGGACCTTGAGACCACAGGGGCTTTGAGCACCGTTAAAGGTCTGCTTCAAGAGTCTGAAGGACTTGGAAGCGAGACGCAGTCTGAGAGCAGAGTCAAAGGTGAGGAGCCAATTGACAGAGCTCACAAGAGACCGCTTGGTGAGGAGCCAAGCAAGTCACGAATAGGTGACAAATGTTTTACAGGGCAAAAGCTCAGTGACATTTACGTGCTGGAGCTTTTTGCTGGAACAGCTCGGCTAACCCGTAGTTTCAAACGAAAGGGGTTCAAAGGGCTGGCTTTTGACAAATCCTCAAAGAGGGCAGAAGGTCAAAATGTTTTGGAGTTCGACTTGTCCAATTTGGAAGAAGTGAACTCACTTTTACGTTTCATCAAGGCACGAGCTAAACAGATAGCTCTCGTGCACATGGCACCGCCGTGTGGAACGGCTAGCCGGGCTAGGGGAAAGAGACTGCGCTTTCTTAAAGCCATCAACATCAAAGAGCCGAAACCACTGAGGGATGACCATCACCCAAACGGATATCCGTGGTTGAAAGGCACTGACAAGTTGAGAACTGAAGCAGCAAATTTATTGTATGAAACCACAGTTCTCATTGCTCAAGTCGCTATCGAATGCAATATTGCCATTACCATTGAGAATCCGGCCAACAGTTTGATGTGGAAAACTTCTCCTTTCAAATCACTTTTTCATTCGTTGCCACAATTGAAATTCATTACTTTTCACAACTGTGCACATGGAGGTTCCAGAGACAAATTGACATGTTTCGCAACCAATGTGAATTGGTTTGATGCCTTAGAGCTCCGTTGTGACAAACAACATTCGCATGCTCCATGGACGCCTTCGGTGATTAACGGAAGAGTCCACTACCCAACGCACTCAGAAGCTGCATATCCAGAGCTTCTATGTGAACGCATGGCTTCTATTGTGCTTGCAATTGTGCTGGCTGCAGGTGCGGTAGTGACCAATGATGTGCCCAAACATGCACAACTTCATGGTAAAACACTCAACAGGGTGGTCCTTGGAGCGCTCCCCAGGGGCAAACATGTCAAACCGTTGGTTTCTGAATTTGGTACATACATCAATGTGGTTATCAATGCTCAATGTGACAATTTTTTGCAGCCGTTTATTGAAACTCTGCCAAAAGGATCCAGTGTACAATCGCGTCTAGTTTTGACGTGGGGTGAAGTGCGGGACTCGATTGAAAGGCAGGTGAAAAAGCATGAGCTATCCAAAAAGCTGGATGCGATCAAAATGCAAAATGGGCAGCAAATGGATGAGACAATGGATGAATTTTCATATGCACATGTTTTTACAGAACTGGGATGCATCAGAAATTCCAATTTCAAAGTTTTGATGGATGCCGAACGTGCTGAGCAAGACTTTGCCAGTGACTTAGCATGTGAAAAAGTGGTGGTAGCAATACCGAGAGAGCCGATGGACTTCTTGAAAAGAGCAGTGGAAGTTGGCCATCCCAGAAGCGTGGCCATATCGCTTCCTGAAGACCTGAAGAGCGTTGTGGACTGGAACAGAGAAGAACATGTTTACAATGTTTTCAAACACAGAATCGATTTTGTGAAATACTGGACTGACAGGGCACAAAAGCTCAAGTCGGCAGATACAGAGTTGCTGAACACAGCGCCAGCTCATTTGCGTGGATTGCTCAAAGGAAAGAGACTTGCGTTGTGGCAGGAAATGGTCGACTTTTTCGACTACCCGGACAAGAGGCTGGTCAGCGATATCTTGCATGGCTTTCCCATCACTGGATGGATGCCAGATTCAAATGTTTTTCCAAAGGAGGTCAAGGAGCCAAGCCTTGATGTGGACACATTAAAGTCGCTGAGCAAAGGGATGAACGCACATGTCAAAGCCAAGGTCTTATCAGCCGGCTCCAACGAGATGGCAGCAATCACATGGGCAGAGACGAGCAAGGAACTGGAAGAAGGATGGATGGAAGTTGACAAAGGGCCATGTGATGACGCAGCCTGGGCTATGCGTTTCGGATTGCAACAAAAGGAGAAGGTGAGGGTCATTGATGACTTCAGCATTGCAGGAGTCAACCAAACGACTGGTATGAACGAGAGGTTAAAAATTTTTGGCATTGACGACATTGCCGCGCTCCTTGCGTACTCACTGGATTCCAATGGTGATAAACAACACCCCAAGATGTTGGGAAAAACAATTGACCTGCGCAGCGCATACAAACAGTTTGGGATATGTACGGAAGACAGGCAACGCATCCGTGTTGCTACGTGTGAGCCTTCTGCCTCTGAGCTCATTCTTCTCATGGTCAATTCGCTCCCTTTTGGAGCGACTGGGAGCGTTGCTGCTTTTCTTCGCATATCCATGTTCTTGTGGTATGTGGGTATGGCTGGGCTCAAACTGGCTTGGACTGCATTCTACGATGACTATACCTTGATCAGTCGAGAAGATTGTGCGAAAAATGCGAGCTGGGCAGCCGAATGCCTATTTGACATGCTGGGCGTTTTGTTTGCCAAGGAGGGCAAGAAAGCCACACAGTTTGACATGCTTTTCAATTCACTTGGAGTTGTTTTTGACTTGCAATGTATGGTCGACAGAATGGTCTTCGTGGGGCACACGGAATCCAGGAGGACGGAACTGGCTGAGTCCTTGAGAGACATGCTTGCGGAGGGCGAGTGCAGCGCCAAATCGATCGAGAGGCTCAGAGGTCGACTTTTGTGGTTTGAAAATTTCGTTTGTGGACGACAGGCCAATTTTCTCATTTCAAGTTTGGGCAAGCACATGTCTGAGTCGAAAGCCTTGGTGCCCGTTGGGAATGACCTACGGGGAATCTTGGAAAGAATTTTGCAGCGAGTGGAAGCCAGCAAGCCTGTCGAAGTTTCAAAGAAAATTCTTGAGACGTGGATCTTGTTCACGGATGGTGCTTGTGAAAGCCAATCTTCCGTTGGTGGAGTGTTAATCAGTCCGAGAGGTCGGCCTGTTGCCATGTTTGGTGACACTTTGCCAAGTGAACTGGAAGAGGCTTTCTACCAGAATTCTGCACATCCCATTTACGAAGTAGAATTGCTGCCTTTGTTCATTTCAATATTTTTGTGGGGCTCGTGGGTAGACAAGTCACAAGTTGTCTGCTACTTGGACAATGATGCGGCCAGATCAGGGCTCATCAAAGGTTCAGGAGCCACCAAAGTTGCTGATGCAATCATCCAGCTTGTTTGCGAATCCGAAGCGGCGTTGCAGCTGAAGTCTTGGTTTAGCCGTGTGCCATCGCACAGCAACATCAGTGATGAGCCAAGCCGATTAAAATTCGATCGGTTGCTGTCACTAGGTTGCCGTAAGGCCACCATACCATGGATGGAGATCGCGTCTAGGATTTCGTCACGCCTGTTATAAATGGGGTGATGGCGGGGCGTGGACGGATGCTCCCCATTTGCTGTGGAAAAAGATGGCGCGGCGACAGATTCAGCTGAGACAACTTTTTAAGTTTGGTTTACATGTGTTTTGTTTGTTTTGTTTCCGCGTAAGTCTTTTGCGAAAAATGTTTGCGAAGCGGTTCAATCTTTGGAAATAAGTTTTTACTCCCGGAGGGATGAAAACCTTATTTCCAATTTTTGAAAACTCTTGGTTTGAAAAACAAGAGTTAGCTGTGGCAAACATTTAATCTGGATGTTACGCAGAAACAACAACTTGCAAAACAAATTTTTTCACACAACCTTTTAACAACTCAACTCAACCAAGTGAGTCAGTTGTAATTATATGTTGTGTGTGCAACATTATGGCTTAAGGGTGTGGTGGGAGGGTTCCCCTTTTGTATTTTGTTTCACTCGGTGGCAAAAGATCCCTCCCTTCTTTTTTCCCACCCCTTTTTGCCACCATTTATTACCTCTACAATGTAGAGGCCACCCCCTAAGCCCTGATGGCGGGGCGTGGACGGATGCTCCCCATTTGCTGTGGAAAAAGATGGCGCGGCGACAGATTCAGCTGAGACAACTTTTTAAGTTTGGTTTACATGTGTTTTGTTTGTTTTGTTTCCGCGTAAGTCTTTTGCGAAAAATGTTTGCGAAGCGGTTCAATCTTTGGAAATAAAACTGATGTTTTGCTTGTACAACAGCCCAAGCAATGGCTGCCCAAAGGGTCTCGACTTCTTGCAGTTGAACACGTTCCCTCTCACAGCAAAGGGGGACTGAGCATCGAGGAAACTGGTGGACCAGGGCGAGTTCATGGATGCAATGCTGAATGTTCTGACGGCCAATTTTCTGACGGCCAATTTTCAATCAGTTGTAAAAAATTGACAAACAATGTTACAAATGCAGAAAATTCTTCATTTGAATGTGATGCTGGACATGTTGAACAAGATGCAGGGAAATCTGAATGCAATGCCGCTTTTTCTGACAATAATTTTCGACGGGTTTTGACAATTTTGGCAACAATGTTGCAGCCGCTTTCACAGGCGAATTTCTGCAGACCCTGACCTTGAATGAGGGAGACTCAGGTGCCACTGAGGATTGGCAGCTTCAGGTTTGGGGGACTCCTTGGACACCGGATGAGTTTGTTGACAGGGCAGTTGTTGCCGGTCACCCAGCGAAGCTGCATTCTTTTCTGCCACTGTTGTTGCGGGACTGCATTGAGAAGTCTCTGACGAAGTCATGCTCACAGCGCATGGCTCACAGGGCCCAAGCCCTGAAGCACTGGCTGCGAAGGTCGATTCAGCTCAAACATCAAGAGGAAGAGCTAGTGCGGACCTTGGAACCTGGAGTTGCTGAAGTCCTGCAAGGCAAGAGGATCCTTGTCTGGAAAGAAATGCTACAGTCCATCAACTACAGCGATATGGGTGTTGTCGATGAGCTCTGCGCTGGCTCCAGGTTGACAGGGCAGACAGACCTAACAAACCTGTGGCCATCGAAGGTCACCCCTGCCACCATGACTGAGGGCGAGTTGCACGCCCAAGCAAGGTTGCAGCGGGACGGTATCTCATTTGGTCAGGTAGTTTTCTTTGACTCCGAGATCGCGCATTCAGTTTGGGATCAGACATTGCAGGAAGTCATTCGTGGTGAAGCCGAAGGGCCCTTCGATCTGAGTGAGGTGCCTTCGGACTTTCCACTCAGCAGGCGCTTTGGGGTCAAGCAGAATGGAAAGATAAGGTGTGTGGATGATTTTTCCTGGTCTGGGATAAAACGCTGCGTCTCAACCGAGGGAATCCCCAAAACCTCACACGCTTGACGTGGTGGCAGCGATGATCAGCACAGTGATGGGCTACGCCGAAGGCGATCACGCCTGGGTGTCGCGGAGCTTTGACCTGAAGAGCGCATACAGGCAGTGTGCAGTCCATCCTGACTCCAGGCAGTTTTCGTACATTGTTGTTGGAGATCCCCACACATCTTCATTGAAGGCCTTTCGCCTCAAGGCACTCCCGTTTGGAAGCGTCAAATCTGTCCACAGCTTCCTTCGAATAGCGCACAGCTTGTGGGCTATCTTGACATCAGTCTTCTGGGTGATAACCACCAATTATTTTGACGATTTTGTGTCCGTTGCTGATCTCCGTGAAGCCGAATCGGTCGACTTTACTGTGAAGGCCGTCTTCAGATTGTTGGGTTGGAGGTTTGCTGAGGATGGACCGAAGGCGCCACCTTTCAGCAGCAGTCTTGTGGCTCTTGGAGTGCAGCTTGATGTGTCGAAGTTGCATCAAGGATCGGTTAGCGTCTCCAACACCGCGAACAGAAGAGATGAGCTGGCCCAGGCATTGGATCAGGCTGTGACGTCAAGATCCCTTGCAAAGCTTGAAGCCCTTAGATTGCGAGGACGGATGCAATTTGCCTCTGGTCAGTTTTATGGGCGGCTAGCCCGGCGGTGCCTTGCAGTGGTAACGCAGCATGCCTATGGCTCTGAGTCATCAACATTGGCTGAGGCTGCAATACATGCCCTGTCTCGCTTCAGAGACATGCTGGTCAATGGTGTGCCGAGGATGATTTCATCGAAGGCCACGACAACTTGGTTTATCTTCACCGACGCTTCACATGAACCACATGAGGCGGAACCTTTCTCTGGCGTTGGTGGGGTCTTGGTGGACCAGTTTGGTTGCAGGCGCCGCTTCTTTTCAGAACAGCTATCACCTGACCTCTTGCGTGAAATCAATGTGTCTCAAAGGAAGACAATAATCTACGAATGCGAATTTTTCTCTGTGCTTTGTGCCATGATTGTTTGGAAGGATTTCATTCATCAGTGCAACGTAGTGATCCATACTGACAATGATGCTGTCAGGGATGCATTCATCGCTTGCCACACTAGCAGCGCAAATTCTCTTCCAATACTTGATGCTATCCTCGAAGCTGAGAATGATGCCGAATGCAACTCCTGGATCACCCGTGTGCCAACAGAGTCCAATATTGCAGATGACCCTTCGCGTCTTCAAGTAGATCTTCTAATGAACTGTGGATGCTTGCGAGACCGTATTGGCTGTGCAGATATTTGGTCTAACATTGTATGCAAGCCTGGCAATGTTGCAAAAGGGGGAGGCGATGGACCAGCCTTGCACACCCCTTTGGAAAAAAGAAGGTCTCATTGCAAGCGAGGGTCGTCACAGCAGAATTTAAGTAAGCAAGACAACGGCAAGCGAACTAAATTCTGATGTGAGGTGATGAACTGCTGTGAATCAACCGAGCTCTGGCTTACAGGTTTGAATGTCAAACTTTTCAATGTGAAACAATGTCAATGACAATGGTCGCAACTTTAGCATGTTACATGTTTCTTTCTTTGTGGAAATTTTTCACGCCCACCCTCAGCCACCCTGATACCTTGTCAGGTGGTTGGGGGTGTGCCAAGCCCAAAGCCTGGCGATGGACCAGCCTTGCACACCCCTTTGGAAAAAAGAAGGTCTCATTGCAAGCGAGGGTCGTCACAGCAGAATTTAATGGTTTGCAAATTTCTCTACATCATCATGTCCCTTTTTGATGGGCGACTTTGCCTGTGTTTCGGTTCATCGGAAAAATGCTGCCACGCATTGGTTGGATTCCATTAGGTCGTTGCTGCAGCCCACGAATTGCACAGTTGAAGTATTTTCAAATTGTTTTTTACTACGTAACACGACCAAGGCTTGCTTGCATTCCATAGGTTGCCATTGCAAAAGGCAATCTTCGGTGCATTCGGGACATTGTTTCTGACCAATCTTCATCTGGCTGCCGCACCCACCCGACAATCAATCCAAACATTTTTGGTGTAGTTTGTCCAGCGATTGATGTTCCAATATTGTCAAGGGATGTTAGGGGCAGGGTAGTCAACCCAAAAAGGACAGCAGGAGAAACGACCGCATCAAATAGTTTCAACCGTAAGTTCCAAGGCAATGTGTTTGTTTGTCAGGATCTGTCTGTAATTTTGAAACGTTGTCCGTCCGGTCCGGATCTTGCGTTGCAATTGAACAAAGCCGCGACGCCTCCAATTTCCGCACGCGGTACGGCCAAGATATTTGTGCTTGTCGTTGCCCCATAAAATACCCAAAAAAATCAAAAAAATCATTACAAACGTCAATGTGTAAAGGGCGTTCCAACTCGCAAATTGTAAACATTTTTTTTTGGAAGTGTGAGTGTTCAATTGCAGCGCTACATGTGTGAGTCCCACAACTAGCAACTCCAATATGTCCACCAGCTCCTTCCACGACTTCGCAAATCATAACGTCATAACACATCCTTTGCATTACAAAAATTTATAGGTTTTTTTGTGGTACAAATATGTAAGCCGTGTGATTGTAAGCGTTGCTTCCAGTTTTGCATGCTTGTTCTAACCCAGCGTTGAACAATGTAGGGCTAAGGACATCACCCTGTTTCACGCCACGCTCGATGTCAAACACAAGGCTAACCGACGGTTGCTACTGCGAATATGTCCAGTGCCATGAGCATATAACCGACGCCGTAAGTGGACGTATGCATCCGGAACTCCTTGTGCTTCCAATGCCGGAAACAGTGCGTGGCGTGCTATACGGTCGATTTTTTTTCGTAAATCAAACCTGGCAAACCACAGCCCAGACTCCCAGGCCAACGTTTTGCCACAAACATATTTCAAACCCACCACTCATCAATACCAAGACCTCGTCGAAAACCAAAGTGGTCTGCAGGCTGTTCCTTCTCCAAGGAAGGTGCAATCGAATCAACAGCAAACTGAAAAAATCGCAAATAATCGCCAATTAGTTGGTTTTAAGCAGTCTCCCGGTTGCGGCAGCATAGTGAAGACAGTGCGGATCCAATTTGCTATTCGCTATCATGGAATCCAAAATGCCGAGCACGCATTCCAACCTATTTTTGTCGGTGAAAATGATCATTTCCGGCTTAAAAAACTGCACCCTTTTTGTTGCCAAAAAGGGGCGTTTTGAATCATGAACATCTCCGGCTTCAAAAACTGCAACCTTGTTGTCAAACGATCCAGTTGCCAAAAAGAGGCGTTTTGAATCACAACCTGGTGTGTGTACGTTTGTTTTTGCCATTATTCATGATTCATTATTCGTTTTAGAAGGGTTGCGAACAATAGATGCAAAACATATGCGCATTCTACTTCTGCGTTGATCTCCTATGAAATTTGATCACCCATAGTGGTGCACCCCTTGGTCCTCACTTTGGACTGGAGTACTGTGGTTGAAACATTTTTTCGCCAGGTCTGGAAGAAACTATAGTCCAAACACTGGCATCCTGGTGAAACCACTTCTGTTGTTTCATGTCCAAATGGGAAACAAATTGCCAGTTTGGAGTGCCAGGGTGAATTGACCCATAGCAATATTAGCAAGAATTCAACATGCAAACATAGAGCGAAAACAATGCAAGTCGTGAAGCGAACCAAACGCCCTGCAACGATTCACGCAAACAAAATAAATCACAACAAGGTATTGTTGCCACTATCAAAAATATATTTTGTTCGTGATATGATGCCATCATGTGCACTTTGTTTATTGCCAGGGTGAGTTGCTCGACACTGGAACCCAATAGTGAAACGAGACCATTTCGATCCATTTCATCGAAAAATTGCTAGAGGTTGGTTTTCCAAACAATCTTTTGCAATTCACAAAACCACCGGTTGAAAGACTCATCACAGGGAAACCTAGGTTCTCGAACCATACTCTTCGAATCCGATTGTGTAATGTGAATGTGCTGCAGGCCAGGTTAGCCTTAAGTGGATACATGTACAAATTGGACACAGCCGCCAACAGCCAGGTGACAACTCTTTACCCATTCTTAAGTTATCAGCTATAGGCTCTACCTGGGCTGTACCGTGGTCCTGCAGTCATACAACCGTCAGCCAAACTTAGCAACGCAAAGCTTGACTGGTGGTTGGTTGGACGCGGCTTTTCTGCATTGACTTCGGCAACGTGCACTCCTTTCCCCATGACCCGTCGATTGGACTGTTGTAAACGGAAGAGTCGCGAAGCACAGCAACCGAAGCAATGTGCAGAGCAACACTAGCAGCAACGAAACCCATTTTTCCTTTGCAACCTGGGCACGTCCAGCGGACACACCCGGATCAGGAGATAGCAGTGGTGGATGGGTGGCCGTCAGCAGCAGCGCGGACCAGGCTACTCGAAGGGGAAGGCCGCAGAGATCGTTTTCGGCTGCGCCCTTCGAGACCTGCTATCGAGGATAAGAGCACTGCTGTTCCTGAGTCTACAGTTCTTGCCGGTGCACGCCGTATGGATGAAGGCTCTTCTTCGAGGATCAGGAAACTTCGTCGTCGCAATGGGCTTGCTGAGGATGGAGCACGACATATCATTAGCGAAGGTGAAAATGCACGGCAACGATACCACTCTGAACTAGAAAATGCGGTTCGTCACATAAAAAAACAGCATCACAACGCGGAGGAGATGGCACAGCAATTTTGACAGCAACGAGAAAGACCTCAGCAAAAATGTTATGAGTACGTTGCCGAGAAGGTGGAGATGAATCGTCAGGAGATGGCATTTATGACATCGAGGGTAGCTGCCAATGCGGAGATGGTGATGGTGAACAATGAGGCCCCCAAGCGAACGCCCAGAACGCCGTAATGGCCAAGTATCAAGCAAAGAAGAGAGCACCGAACTTTCTGAGGACAACTATCAACATCGCCTGTGTGTCAATGAGGTCTTGCAGGGCAAGTGTGATGATGTCACCAGCTCGCCGAATTCACGGGGCACCGACGACTTTCGAAAAGAACTCCGCCGATTGCAACACGAACCTCGAGCGAAGGACAGCCGAATGTTCGCACGCAACACAGCAGTGGACAAGAGAACAACTGAAGAGATAACAGAAATCATGACCCAGAGAAATGATGCAATCTTGAAAACCGGCCGGTCTTATGTCGATTTGCAGGACGCAAACAATAAATTTGGTGAACTCAAGATTGAACATGGCGGAGTGATGGAGGTAGTGTAATCAGCGCCTCCTCCCCCTCATGCTATTCTTGAACGCTGTGGCATGAGAGCTGTTTTCGGGTTGCCGAGGTTCTTTTATTGACAATAGCAGTAAACCACGCGATGAACAAGTGCCAGCTGGGCGCTACCAACCACAGGCGCAGGGACGAACTTGTTGAACAAGAAACCCGAGCGGAAGAGATGAGGGAATACAAGTCGTGGCTGCGCCAGGTTGAGGAAGGACAAAATTTCATCAAGGCCACTGATGAGAATATCGGCAACTTCGAGTTTGTCCGGACAACCCTCCAAGAATCATGATGGATCGGTCGTCGGCAAGGCAGCAAGTGACGGGCAGAACGAATGGGTCACGAGGATTTTTCGACGAGAACACGAGAAAGTGGTCGTGAAACCATGGCCAAGACGTCGAGACTCCTCGTCGAGACTCCTCGGATATCAAACTGTGAATCAGGCAAAGAAATCAGGAACTCGGAACGAAACGTAACAAGATGAAACATTGTTCGACGCCGGTCATCTCTACAAACTACAATGCGGTGGGGGCTCCATGCATGGTTGGAGATCATCGCCAACACGAAGCTTCAAGACATCCCCTCCGATGTTACCCTGCGTGATCACCAATGAGGAACATTGCAGGATCGGCAGCGCTGAACGTGGACTTCGTTATCTTCAAAGGACGAAAGAAAGACGACAAGGAACCGTTGAACATTACGAGACGGAACATTGCAAAGGCTCGAAAAGAAATAGAGCATGGCAGCCTTTGACAGGTTTGCCACCGACTACGCGACATTGGGAAGCCGAGCGCTCCAGCTCCGAAACCTGCTGCCACTGCTTGCTAAAGGTGATGGCAAAAAAATTGATGGCAGGGCTAATCCCAAGGCCAAGCCTAAGGCGACTCCGTTACTACTATCCTCCAATCATTTTCGACCATTACCATTTCAACAGGGCAACCGCAAGCATGGTGACAAGTGTCCCTATAGAAATTCCCAAAAGCATTGCGACAAGAAGAAGAAATCAAGTGGGATAGGCAAGGCCACCAGGAAAATCACAGACGTCGAGTGGGGAACAAGAACGAACATTGTTATGGTTGGGCTCAAGGTGAATGCTAATGAGGAAATATATGCAAGTTCAAACACGGCCCGAAAAGATGAAAAAAAAAACGGCACCTTCAACAACAAAAATTATCAATGCGAAGGCCATTCCTGCGATCGTCGGCAATTTGGACGACGATTGCGATCTGCTCTTCAAGACGGCCCCCAACACGATCAGAGACACAAACCAAAGAACGTGAAATTCAATGACAACATCAGAATCAACAACATGTTTATTCAGCTGGCACATGCAACATAGCATGGATCAACATGCGCCGGACGCAGGTGCACCTTTGGGCTGCAAGCTGCGCAAAAGGCTGCCGTTTGTGTTTGGCAGCGGAGCCTAACTGTTTCCAATTGGCCCCAAACCGTTGTCTCAATTTTCGCTATTTTTCCAAACCATACGACAACTTGCACCACGAACACTACGACCCGATCCAGCCAAAGGTGAATGGCGACATTAGGATCGACTGGTGGAGCTGCCGTTCATCTTCAGTTCGGATCCTCTATCGGTAGCTCACGAGGGTTCCTCTGCCGTCGGCAGATAGTGAAGTCATGTGGAATCTCGTAATCCGCAGTTTGCTTCGACCATTCCCAATTTCCTAAAAAACCAAAAAGGCATGTTGGACACATCACTCTGCCAGCTTCCTTCGGGGTGTAGTTCTCTGCTAGGAAAGTCGCAATCTTGCTCTTCAGTGGATAGCCAGGACTGAGGGCTAGTGTTCCGCTTGCTGCAAGTGTTGCCAAACCCTTCTTGAATTCGTCGTGGAACATGATGCCATCCTCGTCTTGGATCTCGTCGGTCTGCTTGGGATCCGTTGAAACACAGCTGTTTTTATACTGGCCAGCTTCCAGATGTGCCAATGGCGCACTGGGATTTACGTGGTTTCAGGCTCCACGGGAGGGTAAGTTGAAATGTTTCAGGTTGTTGCAACGGAAAATTCTCAGTCGCCCGGCCTGACACATTCGTACTTGGTTCTCGGGGAGCCGGCACCCCACCTTTTTTCATTACACACATAAAAAATAAATAATCCGGCAAATGCAATGGTCGCCCACCTTCAACTAGTCCGACGGCACATGGCTTCCAGAATGGACGTGCCCCAGGTGCGGCAGCAACATGACTCCAGCCCACCCCTTGCTGCAAGATGTCCCGCCCCCGCCCATCTGTCCACAACACGGGCCGCGCCGGTTGGCTGTCGACTTTCCCCGGGCGGAGCGAAGATGAGCGTGTTTGCGCCACCAGCATCTCGTGCCATGCCACCCGGAACAACTTCGGCTTCCAGCAGCCCCCAGTATCCACCAACACCAGTCGGACCTGGAATCCGTCGGCTAGAGCCCACCACGGCCGAAACCTGGGGCACACACCCGGTCGCACGCAGTGGCTGGAACGCCGTGTTGCAACATCTGCACCGAGCAGCCCCGATCCCCTGCAACACATCACCCGGGCAGCAGGGCAGCACTTAGCAGCACCCGAAGCCAACCTCCCAGCCCAGCTCCAGAGGCGCGGCAACCAACTGCCAAACAACGCCCTCATCCATCTTGCTTGGGCTGTCGACCTGTTCATGCAACCAAGCAGTTATATCTTACGACGTAGCTCTACCACGTTTTTGACGGGTCTCTTTAGAGCCTACGTATACCCTTAATTTTTAGTTTTTATACCAATTTATACCCTTAACTTTTAGTTTTTATACCCTTACTTTTAGTTTTTATACCCTTAACTTTTGTTTTTTATACCCTTAACTTTTAGTTTTTATACCCTCAACTTTTAGTTTTTATACCCTTAATTTTTAGTTTTTATACCCTTAACATCCAGTAGTACCGCACAAGGCGGTGGCGGAAATTTCAAAATAGGAAACCTATAGGAGAAATTGGTTGTTGTGAATCAGGGATGGCAGAGCGAAACCACTGATGGACTGAAAGGTGCTTGATCTCTCTCACTCTTTCTCTCTCTTTCTCTGGCTATCTACCTACCTACCCATCAATTTTCTATGTATCTATGTATCTATGTATCTATCTATCCATCCATCCATCTATCTATCTATCTATCTCTCCATCTATCGATCTATTGTTGTTGTAGTTGTAGTTGTTGTGGTTGGTGTTGTTGTTGGTGTTGTTGTTGTTGTTGCTGTTGCTGTTGTCGTCGAAGTTAGGGTAGTTAAGTTAGTGAAGTTAGTTAAGTTAGTTAAGTTAATCAGTGTTTATTTTTTCGACATCTTCACGTCAAAAAAGGCTCAAAACCCTCAGTTTTTTACACTTTTGACTTCGAAATGTGCTTCGCGCCACAACGGCGTGCACTTTTTTGACACTTTTTCGACATCTGAACTGAACCTCCAAAAGTGGTCCGAGACCGTCAGTTTTTAACACTTTTGACTTGGAAATGTGCTTCGCGCCACAACGGCGCGCACTTTTTCGACATCTCAACTTCCAAAAGTGGTCCGGACCTGGTGTGCTTTGTACATTTTGACTTGGAAATGTGCTTCGCGCCACAACGGCGTGCACTTTTTCGACATCTGAACCTCCAAAAGTGGCCCGAGACCGTCAGTTTCTAACACTTTTGACTTGGAAATGTGCTTCGCGCCACAACGGCGTGCACTTTTTCGACATCTCAACTTCCAAA
This sequence comes from Cladocopium goreaui, assembly GCA_947184155.2. Taxonomy (NCBI): domain Eukaryota; class Dinophyceae; order Suessiales; family Symbiodiniaceae; genus Cladocopium; species Cladocopium goreaui. Next base: position 94,550 of record CAMXCT020001862.1, read on the forward strand.
AGTGGTCCGAACCTGGTGTGTTTTGCACATTTTGACTTCAAAATGTGCTTCGCGCCACAACGGCGTGCAATTTTTCATCGCTCATCTGGCCAGCTGGCTCCGCACCCGCCGCTTTAGCGAGCCTACTTTTCGACCCTCCGGAGCCACAAATCATTGGAAAAACACAGTGTTTCGCGACTTTCCCACCTTTTCGCGCATCTGCATCTTCTTTCTTCCTGACTCTTTCTCTTCTGATCTTCTCTCTTCTAATCTTCCTCTTCTCTCTGCCTCTGCCCTGCTCTGCTTTTCATCTGTCCATATTGACGGAAGTTTGACTTCTAAACTTCCTTCGCTTATACCCTTAACTTTTAGTTTCTTTACTTTTAGTTTTTATACCCCTTTCTTTTAGTTTTTATACCCTTAATTTTTTTTTTTTCCCGCACCTTTTTCCTGTCTGCCGCGGGTCCCCCAAAATTTCGGTGGTTTAAACCAGCGAAGTCCAAAGGCAAAGTCCACGAGCGAAATCCAAAGGCAGAAACCAAAGGGGAAAGTCAAAGGTTGCGCGCCCTCACCTCCCTGGAAGTCGACTGGGGTTGGTGGGGGCGGCTTCTGGTTGGGCGAGGAGTTGCCCTAGGGGTGGCAGAACCCCCTCGCCGTTGGCCAGTCCATCCGCCGGCAACGAGAGCAAAGAAGCCGCGAAGGCGTGCATGCCTGCGTGGGCGAGGATGGCTGACCAACGCCACACATCCAACATTTGGGGCCAGAAGCTTGGGTTGGCGACCCCGCCCTCCCACCCAGTGACCAAGGGCTCGCCATCCTCGGCTCGCCTTTGGGTTCTCCAGCGTTCGTAGCACAACAGCTGCAAGAAGCAGTGGCCAATCACGCAGGTTTCCTTAGCCGCATTCCTTTGTTACAGGATCTTCAAGCCTCCTGGCTCCTGCTCCTTTTTTGTGCCAGCCCGAGATGCAACTACCAGCTCCGGATGTTAGCGCCCAGTGCCAGCGAAGCCTTCGCCCACTCCCATGATCACGCCATCGCAGGCTGCCTCACCGAACATCTGCAAACGGGACCCGTCCCAGCAACATCCCTTGCCATCGCCCACTTGCCTCTCAGCGAGGGTGGCTTGGGCCTCACAGCAGCTTCTGTCCCAGCTCCGGCAGCGTATTGGGGGTCTTGGGCGGATACACTTCCAGTTCTGCATGGCCAAAACCCGTTGCTCGCAGCCCTCATCACACACCGTCTCCAACACCCAGGGCAAGCACCCCGAGCATTGCAAGCAGCCGCGGCAGCGGCAGAAACTCTCCGCAATCATGGGTGGAACCCGCCCGGATGGCAAGACTTTTCCCCCGGAAGCGCCCCACCACCGCCACAGCAACAGCACGAAGGACCCCGAACTCGGGGATGGCAACAGCCTGCCACAGTGTCACTCCACCAAGCCTTCCGGGCAGAACTCCAGCAAGCATTGCCGCCAGCCAGCCAAGCTCTCCTCGAATCCCAAAGTGGGCCGTATGCCAGCAGAGTTTTCACCACCGTCCCTGTCCACATATTCTTCAGAGCACTTCCGCCTCTTACTCCTCCGGCAACCCCGCCTGCCCTTGCCATTGTCTGCACGCTCTTGTCGATGCCGTCGCACTCTTGACCCTTTGGGCGACCATCGCTCGGCCTGTGCGCAATCTGGGCTCCTACGCAGTTGGGGGGGGACCACTGGAGCGAGCAGCAGCTCGGATTTGCCGCGAAGCGGGTGCCCGGGTGACCACCAACACGAGGGTGGCAGACTTGAACATCCCCAGCGTCCACCGTTTGGATGACCGCCGGATCGAGGTCATAGCCAATGGCTTGCCACTTTTGGGGGGGTGCCAGCTGGCTGTCGACACAACACTGGTTTCTCCTCTCACACGGGAAGGGAAGGGCAGCCCCGACGGCGGAACGGGAGGTATGCGGGGGCGGCTTTGCAGAATGCCCGCCGCAACAAGGAGCGAGTTTACCCCCGAACTCGTTGCCAGTGGCCGTTGCCGTTTAGTGGTTTTGGTCTTAGAAATTGGCGGTCGCTGGAGCCAAGAAACGTGCACCTTTCTACGCCTCCTCGCCAGTCACCGGGCAAGACAAGCCCCACAAATCCTCCAACAAGCGGTGTCCACAGCTCTCCTGCACCGCTGGTCTGCCATGCTGACTCACGCAGCAGCTACTGCTTACGCAGCATCCCTGCAAGGCTGTGATGGTGCCAGTGAAGCCAACCTCGAGGGCACTCCACCCTCCTTCAGCGAGCTTCGCCCAGACCCCGCCACCGGATTTTGCAACCTGGGGACAGACCAGGTTAAAAACTGTCAACCTTGGACTTGTGGCACATCTGGGGACAGGCCAGAAGAAAAACTGTCTCCACTGACCGAACTTCTGCAGCATCAAGCCACGTAGGATCTCCGCACTCCCTGATCAACTGGTTCCCTCCATTCTCGATTGATAGCCGGCTCCACTCGTGATGGTTGTCATAATACCAGGCTCCAATCGATCCAGAGTAGGGCACGTTGTGATGGCTGAGCAGTTGCCCAGAAAGGTTGATGAGGCCCTCATAGTTCACAAAAGGGTGTGCATGAAATGCTATAGCCACCCATACCGAGCTGAGGTGTTTCAGATACGATCCCAGCACATGCCTGAACCTTCTGCATCTTCTGTCCCAGGGTGCGAATGGGTTGAAGAAGATCTGCGGTCTTCCCCCTCGTCTCTCCCATTCTAAGAGGTATTCTGCATCAAAGGAATGATGGAGGATCCGATGACGTGCAAGGAGACGATGGTCAACAACAGGGTGAAGACGTCGACGTGGACAAGGAAGAGGTTGACAAATTCATGCGAAAAGCGAAAGCAACGGCCAAACGACAGTAGGCCGATGAAGAGAGAACCGAAAAGCAGAGAGAGGAGACAGAAAGAAGGGCAAAAATCCTCTCCCCCGCTGGGCAATTCGACTTGTCCCCGGCTGCATCATTGAATGCACCGCCGAAACCGTCAACGTGGACGCCGTGGACGGGGCAGCTTGAGTCATCGAGGTGGGCATCATCACGCACCTCAAAGCGCGGTACAGCAAGTCCTTGTATTCCTTCATGGTCGACATGGACGCCACGGAATACAATGACAGGATTATCAACCAGGGCAGCATACCTGAGTTTGATGGCTACTGCCCTTACCTCCGGACAGACAAAAAAGGTGAACTGAAACCACCAACAGAAGGGGGTATGAAGGCTCTATTTGCAAACGAGAAGTCCAAAGAGGGTGAAATTGGGGGAAGAGACGAAGAAGTTAATTTTCGATCAACAATTGGCACGCGAATTTTGTGCAGACTGATGAAAGATGTGGTCAAGACGGGCATGAGACCAACGAACTTCAACTCAATGTTTGCCGACGACCTTGATCTCTGTGACAAGGAGAGAGAGGCAATCAGAAAAAGGAGTTCATCAATGGTGAGGAAGTTGATCCTTGGAACATTCGGCGTGAGAAGCTATGACTACTTCCGGACCAAGTACTCATTGGAGGATCACCTGCACATCGACCCGGTCTCCATTTTCTGCGCGGTAGTGAAGCAGGTCAGGACCTACTCCGGATCATTGATGCTGGTGAACCAAGGGATGCAGCTGCCGGACCAACTGATGGAGCAACACGAAGCAAAGCAGCGATCAGCCATGAAGAACGAGCATCAGATGATAGGAACGCCACATGAACTTCATGCGCGCCATTGCTACCAGTGGCTACGGGACAGCCGATGCCTCCAATTCAGCAGCTACAGGAGCTTTGAAGAAGAAGAAAACTCGCAAAGCGAAGTCGGGCTGAGGATCGACCCGAAGATCACCTGAGAGAGGCACTTGAGAGCTTCAAGCTCCAAATTTGTGAAAAAGACCGGGGTGAAACCACCGTACCAGCTTTCCAACTACATAATGTTCACCTCTGATTTATCAACTGGCCCCCCCCTCCCCTCCTCTCTTTTCCCTAAATAAAGTTAAAGGCCACCATCAAAATTGTTTGTATGTAAAGGTTTTCAATTATATACCACAATTTAAAACGATAAAATAAAAATGATTTTTTAAACAAGGAATCCAGCACTTGTTTTAGTCTTGATTTAGTATTCATGTCATGGATTTAGTATTGATTTAGTATTCATGTCATGGATTTAGTATTGATTTAGTATTCATGTCATGGATTTCGTATTGATTTAGTATTCATGTCATGGAATTGGTATTGATCTAGTACTCCTGTCATGGATTTGGTGCTGATGTAGTATTCATATCATGGTTTTATTATTGATTTAGTTTTCATGTCATGGATTTAGTATTGATTTGGTATCCATGTCATGGAATGAGTATTGATCTAGCACTCCTGTCAGGGACTTAGTATTGGTTTAGTATTCATTTCTTGGATTTAATATTGATTTAGTATTCATGTCATGGATTTAGTATTGATTTGGTATTCATCCACATGAGCCCGATCAGCCACACCAGCCATCAACAGCCATCAGCAGCCATCAGGACAGCAGGATCAGCAATCATGTGGTACATTAGGTCCATGTGCTTGCTGCTGCCAGCTGCTGCTGCTGCTGCTGGTGGTGGTGGTGGTGGTGGCTGTGCTGGGGCTGATCCCCTTCAGCCCTGGCATCACCTTGCAGGATCAGAGTTGGATCAGATTCTGCATCCACCAGAGAAAAAGAAGGAAGATAAAGGGAAGGAAGATGAAGTGAAGGAAATGAAGTGAAGGAAGATGAAGGGAAGGAAACTGAAGGGAAGGAAGCTTAAGAACAATGAGTAGTTGGGGATCAGTTTCACATGAGGTTTCCATTAGGCAGACCAGTTTCACATTAGCTCACATGAGCATTTTGCTCAGACATTAGAGTTTCAGATCAGTTGGACATGAGGTTTCCATTAGGCAAACCAATTTCACATAAGTCTCACATGAGCATTTTGCTCAGAATTAGAGTTTCAGATGGTGGTGGGCAAATGGCAGAATGGTGATGGGATGGCATGAGTAGGAGCATCCAGGGGGATAGGATTGAGAAGGATTTCATAGGAGGAGAGGATTGAGAAGAAATTGATAGGAGGATAGGATTGAGAAGAAATTGATAGGAGGATAGGATTGATCATGCAGCCTTCCATGTAGCTTTCCATGCAGCCTTCCATGCAGCCATCCATACAGTCCTCCATGCAGCTGCTATCAGCATCAGATCAGAGTAGTGACCAGCATCCATATCGAGACCACCATCAGTTCCTTGAATGAAATGAATCTTTTTTTCCCCACATTGACGTATGGGGTTTTTGTTTTTAGTTCTGTATCCGCTCCGTCCTTCAGTAGCTTGATTCAGGGTCAGACTCAAATCAGTGCCAGGCACTTCATGGGGGGTACCCTAGCTTGACCATTGGACATTGAGATTGATTTTGGATAATTAGGTTTTACACAAAGGATTTGGATAGAAAGAGCATTCATCATTTTTGCAAACTTGAAGCCATCAAGGTAAGATCTAATGAGCTGGCCTTATCACTTTAAACCATTGGAAGCTTACCTCAAATAAAGCTAATGAACCGCAAGATCAGGGATTGCTAGGCCTTAACTCTAGTCAAGGCCCAGCTTTATTTGGGGATAAAGCGGTGGAGCTATTTCAATCAGCCAGCACCCTTCTGCAACAAGGACACAGATCCAGCTGCCATCATTGCAAGAGCCAAGAGGCAGGCAGCTCAGATTTTGCATGATGCAGAGCAGAAGGCTAAAGCATTGTCAGTTTCAAAGCAGATTGTCAAGAAGCCTTCAGATCAGTTCAAGACACCAGACAGACCAACATCCAGCGTAGTTTCACCAGTTTCAGGATCATCATCCAAACCAAAACAATATAGTTTGGTGATTTTTTTTTTGGCACAGCCAAGCAGAAAGAGGAAGCCAGCCCCATCCTTGCAGAGAAAGAGATCAAGGCATCTCCAAGAGTACAGCAATCAAAGGCAATGAAAGATTTAATGAAAAAGAAAGAAGAATATTAAGAATTATTGGAAGCACAGCAGCTTGAGAATGCAGTGGATGAGACAGATGACTCTATCAGAAAAAGACAAACAAGAGGAGGCAGACAACCCAGGAATGATAAAGGCAGCACCCTGACCACACATTCCAGGAGGAAAGAGGGAGCAATCAAAAGAAAGATTGAGTTTGGAGCATATGAGAAGATGAAGATCTGTGATGAGATTGAGCAGCAAAGGGTGTCCTTCTCAAGGGAAGATGAGCCCTGGGCCCATTCGAGAAAAGTATATGGGGTTACAGTTCAAAGGCTGAAAGATATCTATGCCAAGAGAGAGCAATGGATGAGGCTTGTCAAAAGCAACAATCTAGGTGCCAATAAAGGAACAAAGAAAGGGAAGAGGAGGAAAGCCCAAAATGCAAAGATGAGATCTGCTGGAGGTGGGAGAAAAAGAGAGTATCAGCAGATCAGCAAGCTCAAGGGATGGCTGCAGCAAGAAAGGTCATGTGGCCACAACATCTCAAAAAGAGAGTTGTTGCAAGAATTCTGCTGCTACTTGGTTGAGCATGCCAAAGATCTTGTGAGCCAAGCTGATGAGGTGGCAGCATCAGGCAACCCTTTGATGCAGGCCAAGGCGAAGCTGATGAGAAAAGAAGCAGATGCAGCAATGGAGAGGAAGAAGAAGTTGATGGATGGGAACACGACCTATGGCAGGAACTACACAGACAAGCTTATAGGATGGATATCAGCATCCTACATGCAGAAGGAGCAGTCGCATAAGCTGTCTCCCATTGAGTCAAAAGTCAGGGCTCAGCTGACCTATCAAGCATTGACAGGCTCATCTGGTTGATGGGAGCAGGTGGCGAGGCAGCTTTGGAGGAATCAGGGTTGGTTTCCAGTCCAGCAGAAGTGATTAAGGCAAGGAAGAACCTTTGCATCACTATGTCTGATCAAGTTCCCATGTGGGGCAAAGCTGTGAGTCAGAAGATCATTTTTGCAGAGCATGAGCTTGCAGGATGCAGGTACCAAGATGCAGTGAATTTCAGAGAGATCAGGGAGGAAATTGCATCAGCTCAAGCAACAGTGGCAAACAATGCGGTGCAAATCATCACAGCCTCTGATGAGACAGGTCTGAAAAAAGTTGCAGGCATGAGGACGATGTCTGCAAACAGCTATGATGAGAAGTACAGGCTGACATATGAAGCCAGACAGAAGACTTACAACATTGTTGGTGAAGGCCCCTTGACAGGGGAAGTGGCCAAAGGCTTGCTTGTCTTTGGAGGCCAGCATGCACGATTGAGCAATGTAGATGAGCAATGCAAGTGGATAGAGACAGAGGAGTTCCTGATTGGAGACAATAAGGTGCAGCATGAGGCAGGCACAGTCTGCAACGTCATGAAGCCCTTTGTGAAGCTCAGGAATGAGTTTCCAGGCCTCTTTGAGAAGATCTCCATCATGACTCAGCCTGCAAGCAACTGTGATGGAGTGTTGATGAAGTGGATTGCAATGGAGCAAGCCATGCAGGAGCCAGCAGGAATCGCAATCAAAGATTCATTTGCTGCAAATTTTGCAGCTGAGACAGAACAGGCAGAGCACATTTGCAACATAGCGTCAGCTCACATCTTAGGTCACATGACTGCCCAGTTGCAAGTCACAGACACAGACTTTGCACGAGCTTTTAAGCACAAGTTCAAGAATGAGTTGGATGAGATGAGGAGGGATTACAAGAAGGAGAAAGGCACTGAGAAGGGATTCAGCATTGGCTATGAGCAAATCATCAGAGCAGCAGTATCCAGCGAAGACTACATGGAGGCCATGAAGGAGAAAACCAATTGGGTGGTGGAGGCAGCCATCAGAAATGGTTTAGTGGCATACAGGTGCAGCCCATCAGGTGAGTTGAAGAAGATCACAGATGAGGAGTGGGCATGCAAGACGGGAACAAGGAGGATCCCATCAGACTGGCTGGAGAAAAGGTACTCATGGCTGCAGGATGGAGTTCCATCAATACCAGACTTCAGCTTGAGTCGAGATGCAACATGCATCACAGACCTCATCAGCTGGAGCAATGCTCATCCAGTTCAGGATGGAGAGGAGGAAGAGCATCAAGTTCCGGCAGAAGATGAGAAGGAGCATGCAGAGAAGGAGCATGAAAGCAAGCATGAGGTGGAGGCAGCAAAGGAGAATCAAGAAGTTGATTTCACAGACATCAGCGATGAGCTCCTCCTGCCATGCAACAACAGCTTGTTTTATTCATTGAGCCCCTCATTGAGAAGAGAGTTTTATAGAAGGAAGATGTTGGATGAGTCATTTGGCAGCCTTGTATATAAGAATGCAAGGGCCAGAGAAGAGATGAGAAAGAGAAGTGTAGTGAGATCAGCTGCAAGGAAATGGTTGAGCAAGAAGCTGCTGTCCTCCATAGGCAAGCAAGAAGCATTAGGCCAAATCCAGGCCAGAAGCAACAACAAGAAGAGGGTTGGCAAGAGGCTGTTGAAGAAAAGCACCAAAGCAAAACCATCAGCAAAGACAAAAGCGAGTTTGAAGACTAAACCATCAGCAAAGGCCAAGCTTCTGAAGAAGGGCCGCATGAAGAAAAGTACTGATGGAGTTGGTAAAAAGCTGCTGGCCAGTATGAAGAAAGACATGCAGCATACAGAGCATGCAGATGAAGAGAAGCCACCATTGCCACCACCATCAGAACATCCTTTGATGGGCCTAGAGGTAAGAGTCACAGATGAGCAGGCTGGGCCCAAATCTTTTGGAAAGACAGGGGCATTGAGCAGCATCAATGAGCACAAGGCCACTATTTTCACAGCCAGTGGCACCGTCAGCTGTGGCACAAGCCGCATTGAGGAAGAAAGAGCAGAGTGGAAGAAGCCAGTGCAACATAAGCAGTTCAACTCCTTGAGCAGAGCAGTGATGCAGAAGATTTTGGAAGCCATGGCTTGTTTCCCCCAGCCCTTTGTCGAGTACTCATTGAATGGGTATTGAGAAGATGAGCATTTAGTTGCAGCTTGGGAGTGGATGAGATACAGCCTGAAGATTCCCGATGAGGTGCAGATGCTGGATCCAGCTTTGGTGGCCAGATTGAGCACCACTTTGACCAGTGAGGATGAGGAGACATTTCAGCATCCCCAGGCAAGCATTTTGAGCTTTGCACCAGGTGTGGAGATGCTCCTTTGCCCAATCCAGGGCCACACTCCTGCACATTGGACATTGCTTGTGAAGGATTCATCAGGCTGGAGATACTATGAGACTTTGAGCACCTTGCACAAAGAGTGCCATCAGAGAGCAGTTGCTTTGATCAGCTTGTTTGATTCAGTGGACAAAGATCAAGTCCAGCTCCAGCGATGAAATCACATCAAGCAAAAAGATGCAGATTGTGGCCGTTTTGTCAGTGCGTACATGGAGCAGGAGGCATGCAGAAGCACATCAAGTCCAGCCAGCAGAGGCTGGCCAGACCAGCTGCAGAGTGATTGGAAGATCAAGCTGCAGAAGCTTCAGAAGGCATTGCAGGGAGAGTTTGATAAGCTGATGAAGGCCAAACATGAGGCTGAGAAACAAGCAGCATCTTTGAAGAAAAAGCAGGAAGATGCACATACCAAAGCATCAGAGAGACTGAAGAAGTTGAAAGATCACAAAAGTGCAGCCGCATTAGATGCCATAGCCAGCATGACAAAGCATTCCCAGTACTTCAGAGTCAAGGATTTATCAGACCATGCAGTTTATCAGATCCAGCGTGCAGAGGAGAAGCTGACAAGATGTGGAAGCTGCAGGTATCAAACTGGCTGCTTGAGATGTGATGCAGCCAAAGCCCTCAGCTACCACATCAGAAATGAAGCTCAGAAGGCCAATAAAGTACCAAAGTGGGAAGGACCAGGGCTGAAGGGGATGGTGAGTTTTTCTGCATGTTTTTTTCTGAATATTTGGTGCTAGGAGGGGTGTTGTTGGTTGTGGTGGTGGTGGTAGTGGTGGCGGTGGTGGTAGTGGTGGTAGTGGTGGTGGTGGTGCTGCTGCTGCTTGCTCAAGTGGAAGCATCAGGAGAAGAGAAGGAAGAGGACTAAATCAGAAGCAGCATATAGGATAAGCACCCAGTTGGCAGATGAAAGCCACCTCAAATAAAGCTTGGACAATATTTTTCAGCCCCATCTGGGCAAGGGTTTAGGGCCAAAAAAGTTTACTTTATTTAGGGGTCATTTATTTTTTGTTTTGGGAGTTTGGTTAGCTTTATTCAGGGTCCATTTATAAATCGTAGGTCAACATTATCTTATTTAGTGCACGAAGCGTTTGGGAAGCAGGTACGTCCTTCGACGGGCCTCCTGATCAACGCATAATTCGGGGAACCATGCTAGTCCGTTGGCTAACATGGGGAACCGGGTAGCATTAGATCGGTAGTTGTGTCTTGGGGAAGGCAGAAGGTATATACCAATTATGACTAATTGAGGTAGGGCATTTAAATCCTGGCATTTGCTCTCCTGCGCCCGATTTCAAGCATTCATCGGGCGTGGGGGATGTGAATGTATTGCAGACCAGGTTAGCCCTAAGTAGATGCATGTACAGATTGGACACAGCCGCCAACCGCCAGCTGACAACTCTCTACGCCCGCTGTTTGGCTCAAGCTTACCGATCGCTACTCAAGGAAAATGGCGCGCGCTGCAACGGGCATTTGAGCTTTAGCGGGCTCTTACCAACTACTGTTGTACCACGAAAGGTCACGGAGTGCTAACACAATTGCACCCATTCTCATGTAATCATATGCTGTATTCTGTATTGGTATTTGCTGCCGATTACCCGGTATTTTGCCACAGGAAATATCCATTGAACATCTGATCTGAAACTTGGACTGCCCTTTGCTCATGTTTCAGCGGTGGGACTTAAATCTGATCGTTTTTGTGTTACTGTAATTTATATGAACGCACATCACTTGGCACGCGTTCCAAAAACTTTGGCCACTGCAGGAACAACCCAAATAAACCAAGAATGCTTTGGCAACTGCAATTTGGCAAGAAACACTTGCAACACATCCCAGATGTACGCACACAGACACTTTAACCTGCAATTTTTTTTTCTCAACCCACAATAGCCAATGGGTTGCTGCAGACGCATTGATATCACGTTGGGAAGCGGACGTCGTTGAACACTTTTTTCTCGCTGGATAGACACGCCCAAAAACATCTTGCAGTAAAATGAAGGTCGTTTTTTGTTTCCTTCTGTTCCCTTCCAAAGACGAGTAACTCTGCAGAATGCATGCGTGAATATATGAACATTTTTAGAGGATTGAACGAAATCAACCGCCACGACATTAATTTCAAGTGGATTTTGCAATCAATTGGGTTGGTTTTTCATTGTGTTCAACCAATGGACATGCCGATGCCATGTATGGTTTCAGGCATCAGCATGGGTCGGGGTTGGGGGATGCACCAGCCGGAGTTCTTCAAACGCCGAGCGCTGCAGGGAACCAAGACAGAATGAACATTTCCACTCCAAGTGGCATTTTGGTGAGTTTTGTCTTGAGGTTCCATGAGGTTCCATTGGTCATACAGTTGAGCAGTTGCTGATATTTTGTGTTCTTTTCCGGCCAATCGAGTGACACTTCATTCTGCGTTCAGGTGGTTTGTAGTGGACAGTTGAGAGCAGATTGTGGCTTCAATTTGATGTAATGATGACGTTACAATTAGGATCGACACCTTTATAGGGTGTACATTAATTTGAGGTTGCCCGTCCCACGATTGAAGTGTTTCGAGGTTGAGAAATGGCGATGGAGTCGGCCTCAGCATTCCATCTTCTGCGTTTGCTGTTTCCACTTGTTGCGTGAATTGCACCAGGCACCAGCTGCCACAACTGCATCAACATTGTCAATCAATGTAGATATCAGCAGGCACTGAACTGCGTTTTTTTGGCACTCCCGAGGTCCGTTGCTGCAGTCCCACAGACCCCACGTAATCACAGTTTGTTATGTTTTCTTTCTTTCGATGTAGCTTGCACGAGAAACAATTTCTTTTGCCCGGAACATTGGCACTCAACAGTTTGGCAAGCTTGTGTTCAAAAAATCCAAGGCGTCCGTCTCCAAGGGGGGCCTTCCGAAGCAGACCAGTGGCTCTGACCCATGCTCAGAATCAGGATGTTTCATGAACCATGGCGCACTGGATTTGTAATATGGTCAGGTAAGTTACGTAGTTTTTTCCCGCACTCTGAGCTTCGAGGCCATCTCCAAAAGCAAAGTGTCCAACTCGACGAAAATCGAGGCTTATTGTGGTTCACAACGTTGCACTATTGCATTTCTTAGTGTATTGCTGGCTGTTTGGAGTTGGAACTTTGGCCTTTTCCCCAGCAGTGTTGGCCGTTAGCGTGGAGGGGTCTCAGCAAAGATAGCGGTTGCGGATGTTCCAGTTCTGGCGATTTTGGGAGCGGTATGGGTTATGGTGCAGGTTCTGGGTGGTTCGGGAGGTTCGGGCATTCCAGGTGCTTTTTGGTGTGGTTTCTGGGTGATTCTGGAGGTTGCGGTGTCGTTCGTTTTCGGGATGTGCCGAAATGGTCATGTTCTTGGCGGTTCCGGGTCGTTTTTGGATGTTTCCTTGACTCCGGTGGGAAGGTGGTCTGTAGTTCCCAGCTGGTTCAAGCGGTTCATTGTTGGAGGTTCTGGTTTGGGTTCCAGTGTCGGTTCTGGGTGGTTCCGGGTTGTTCTGGAGGTCCTTGCTGGTGCGCTGGGATGGTTCCGGAACCACTGGAACTGGGTGGTTCGGGCTGGTTCCGGTGCTGGTTGAGGTCCTGGTTCCAGGGTGGATCAGCTTCAGCGAGATGGGCGTGCATTTCCTACCACCTTTCTTGTTGGGATACTACCTGGCCTTATTTGGCTATAGCCAGATTGGCTTTCTAGGTCCGCTAGCTGAGGTGGTACACGTCTGTTTCTGACAGGTCAAAGCGACAGCTTTGCTTCAAAACCCAACGGTCAGTGGAGATTCCAGATTAACATAGATTAACTGGATCGCCAACATGATATTGAAACACACTGGAGTGACTTGCTCTGAGCGACCAAGGTTGGACTGGACCGGACTGGACATAACCTGTGCAAGCAGGAATGCTTACGATAGTGACATATTGACCACGTTCCGCATACTTCACGGAATGCAAGGAGATGTGGACGTTGCCAAGACTCAGTTTTGCAGATGCCACGCCGCTGGTTTTCCGAATCTTCGACACTCTTGTTTTTTGTGTGATCATGGGAGGCCACTGCATCGAGAACCAGGAATACCAGCATAGCTCCAAGTACTCAACGTTCTTTGTGTTTGCATGGGTGCAGATTTTTTTTCTTTGTTATCCTTGTCAATCCTGACCGGCAGATGATAGGCTACTGGTCATCGCACCGTTTTGTGCAAAGGCGGTGGAGATAGTGGTGTGGCGCAGGGTGGTCGGATGCTGATCTATTGCGATGGCAAGAATGTCGGGCAGCTCCAGCTGGGATTTGGGCACAGTCGCGTCCCATGCCACGGAGGCAAAGATAATTGAAATATATTCAAGCAGATTCAAGCAGGCAAGTGCACAGATACATTATATAATATTTATATATGATTAATTATTTATGAATTTGTATGCCACGTAGCTGAAGTCTGGGATTTAGATGTGTCGCAGTATTTATCGCAATGCTGGATGTATATCCTTAGTTTGGCTCGTATACCAGTCAGGTGCATATGTGCGTTGCCGTAGTGGGTGATCAGGAAGTTTGGTGATCAGTTTCTTTCATTCCGCTGTGACTTGCCCTTTGGACTACCGGTTGTTGTTTGAGGTGACGCCGCGTAGCTTGGTTCCATCACACTACCAGAAGATTCCAGGCGCTGGAAGGATTGAAAGGAACATGGGCCACATATGTGACATGGGCGACAAGAGAGTAGCATTTTCAGACACAGAAATTAGAGAGTCAAAATAGATCCAGCCATCGTGCAGAAAATCATTGCAGCTTTGAGGCGATGCGACGAACCTTGATGGGCTGGGGAGCTTAAATTTTCTCCTTGCTATCTTCAATACTACTTGGTTTGCAAACAAGACATCCAGAGTTTGCTCGGAATTTCAACATCAGAATCCACTTCAAGTCCTGCCAAGTTGCTTCCCGTTGACTAAAGATACTCAGGATCCTTGGTGGAGCATCCTTGACCGCGCAGGAGGATTGGCAGTGGAGTGATTTTTTCCGCCAGTTTCAGTGTAGCCCACCGCAGAAAATGTTGAAGTGGAGAAAAAAGCTTCTGGTGAAGAGCAGTGAAGAATAGTGAAGAATGGTAGAGATAAAGAGCAGTCCAGCAGTTCCTGGTTCTAAATGCTGCTTTCATGCAACATGACAAATCGACAAAGCCAATAGTGGCAGTATCGTGGCGGTTCTTTCACAGGCCGTGGCCTTACACGGTGGCACATCCGTTTCAGGAGGAGAAACCTGCTGTGCCGGAGAAATTGCCACCAACAGCTGCCGAGATTAAGGTGGGCACTGTGTCGGTGATGTCACTCTTTCCTTTTTCTTGATTTTCTGAACGCCAATGAAAAAACAAACAGGGAGAATGGGTCAGTTTGGTTCGACCTTTCCCTTTTCGTTAGGATTTAGCTCCGGGTTCGTTCAAGAGGAATCGCAGCCAGGCCAAGGCGCCAAAACAGGCGACGCTGATGAAAGACGAATTGGAGCGCAGCATCGACATTGCCAGGCCCCAAGGATGACCTGCGGCTTGTGCAGTGTCAAAAAACGGTCATAAGTCATATGGTATTCAGCGGTATTAATATGGTTATCTCATGTATACTGCAGATCTGCCGAGGTCCTGGGTGAAACTGAAACTGAGACACTGTTGTCCTTCCCATCTCTTTGTGTCTCACTTGACAATGCACTGTCTGAAGCTGAGATGGTCCCTGCTTTGGCCCTTCATAGCTGAAAAAAAATACAGTTTCGTTGGTTGGTCGCAGGTTGCATTTGCATTATATAGCTTGACCACTTGTCTACTTGTTTGGGCTGGAGAAGCGACATCATGTTCGGCTTCCAAAGCTTAGGTCCAGTTCGGTTGCAGCTCGGAACAAGGTGGCATGGCACATGAAATCCATGGATATTGGTCCTGTTTCTAGTCTGTGAATGGAATTTGTGGTGGGACCCGTCCACAATGGTGGCAGTGTGTCTTCTGTGTCCCAGAGCTGGGCTCTTGCAGAGGCATATGATGACCTGTGTGCGTCAAAGGCGGACAGCACAGGGCTCAGATCCTGGTCCAATGTGCCGACCCAAACTGGAAGGCCTCCTGAGTGGCACTCTGCGCTTCGATGCTTTGATATGCATCAATGGAATCTGGGGGTTCTTTTGCATTGCATGCAGACATGAAGTGAACTGAGATCACTGAGGTGACCAATACAAAGAGCAACATGCACAGACGATGAATCAGCAGCTGGCCTAGTTTTGCTCAGAGTGTCAGCACCCGTGGCAGTTGGCTTTCAGATGGCTGGCCAGCCGCGTGATCAGAAAGAACCAAGAGCAATGCTGTCGTACTTTGTCACCACTTGTCATCATCCTTTTCCAAACCCCTTTCCTGGACTTGCAGTCAGTGACCACCTTTTGACCCGATTTCACCGCAGGCCGCATAAGAGCAAGGAAGTCTTTGCAGCCGCCCCATCGCAGGAGCATGCAGAGGTGCTAGGGGAGACCTGGAGATCAGCAGTGGTAAAAGGTCCGCATACAAAGGCACCCAAAATGGAGGGGAAAGATTTCCAGAGTGACAGAGATGATCCTTAGCTCAGAATTTCCAGATATCAAACATTTCGATGTGTCATGACACGACATATGTATTTCCATGTAGATCATGTCAGGGCTGCTGCGGAATGTCATGGAGATGCTTATCCATGCAGAACTCGACTAGGAACATGGCCGGTGCCCTGCGATGCTACCGGCGCAGGTGAATGTCACCGGGTGGGACATACATGCCGGGCACCCACAGCGGATGAATAATGTTTGCGCAGGTGGCTGTAGTGCAATTGTTTTGGGTATTTCTTGCATGACATTTGATAAATGGTGACTGCTGAGCATTTTGTAAAATTGCTGTTCTTTCCTTTGCATCGGTGCGTTGTTATGAGCAATACGTAGTTGCTCAATGGAATGCCCCAAACATATTAGTATACACACACATATATAATATATATATATAGATATACATATACATATTAGGACCCTGAACCCGCCAGAGCTTTCCTGTGACTTTCCAGCGGCTGTGCTATTTTGTCTTCAAGCTGAGGATGCTTTCGCGACGGCTCCAGTGCCAAAGCATGAGCAGATTCAGCAGGCAATCGATCTGGGTTCGCAATTCGCTGCGCACTGGGTGATGCAAACGGAATTTTGGCCTGGGGTTTAAAGTCTTGGTCAGTTGATTTGGTTTGATCCAATGAAGTGCCGCTTAAAATGCTATCCGTTGGGTGTGTGGAAAGTATGGCCGGAAGCGTTGTAGTCACTGTAGTCCAATTAAGCCAACATGTTGAGCGCATATGAAGTCCCAACAAGGCTACCCATCTGGGCTGCAGGCCTGCGAAAAGGAGTCGCAAGCAGCTGTCAGCGTGGCGGTGAGTGACTCCAGACAGGGGTCAGGGCGGGCTGCGCAAGTGCATCACAGGTCAAAGTTGGTTGAACAAATAGATGCAGCGTGTGGATGTATTACACACAGATGATATATATTATATATATATACATACTGGGTGAAAGCCCTTTCTTGTCTCAGATAGCACTTTGTTGTCTCATCTCGGTGTGCCATGCGGAGGAAGTGACACAACCACTGGAATAAATTACTACATGATTTGTTATTTGGTATGATCTTTACAGCACAATGCATAGGCACGCAGGGATTCTTAACATGGCAAACATGAGTTATATCAAGTTATATCCATTTGCCCCCTAACAATCCCTGGAGCAACGTGAGTTTCCCACACAGTGTGTACACACTCGGGGGTCTTGTGATCGGTCCTCCTCCTCCTCCTTTTCCTCCTCCTCCTCCTCCTCAGTATCATCATCCTCCTCCTCCACATCATCATTCTCAGCATCATCCTCGACCTCCCCCTTAACATCATCATCCTCAACATCGTCATCCTCCACCTCATTTTCTGCAACATCCTCCTCCTCCACCTCCTCTTCCGCAACATTAATTATAATCCTTTTCATCCTCCTCCTCAACATGATCATCCTCAACATCATTATCTTCCTCCTTCTCAACATCGTCATCCTCCACCTCATCATCCTCCACATCATCATCCTCTACCTCATCTTCCGCAACATCATCCTCCTCCACCTCATCTTCCGGACCTATCCACATCGTTTTCACCGTTTACTGTTTTTGATCTGACGTGGGGATACGTGGGGTGGGTTCTGGCTGGGATGGCAAAATGTAATTCCGGTACCTCGTCCGGTATCTCGTCCGGTACCTCGTCCAAAAACCTTTCCAGAGTCATGATTCTGATATTACATCCATATTCCATATATGTCTCGGATTCCGTTACAGCAGGGCAGGGTGTGATTTCAATGTGATTAATTTCAAACTTTGTTTGTGAAAGTCGTCCACTCGCCTGCAAGTGTGCCATTGGGGTTTTGGCTCTCATGGGAATGGAAACCTTTATTCTGTTTCTTTTGGATCTTTTGTGCATACCAGAAGGCAAGCTAGTGATGCTGTTTCAATGCTTGGCTAAGCTTTTGACCTGGAATTGCTTTTTGGCGATGTGCCCTTGAGATTTGACTCCAAGTTGACAGGTCGCACCTTCCCATATTCTGATTCCTAGCATAGCTAAATTCAAGCTAGGAACATGATTCAAAGTTTGCAACGACTTCGTGAAAGTCTTCCACTCTCCTGCAAGTGTGCCATTGGGGTTTTAGTTTTTTTTGAGAGTGGACACCCTTTATTTTGTTTCTTTTGGACATTCCAATATACCAGAACGCAAGCTGGCGATGCTGTTTCAATGCTTGGCTAAGCTTTTGACCTGGAATTGCTTTTTGGCGGTGTGCCATTGGGATTTGACTCCGAGTTGACAGGTCGCACCTTCCCATATTCTGATTCCGGGCATAGCTAAATGCAACTAGGGACATGATTCAAAGTTTGCAACGACTTCGTGAAAGTCTTCCACTCTCCTGCAAGTGTGCCATTGGGATTTTATTTTTTTTGAGAATGGACACCCTTTATTTTGTTTCTTTTGGAAATACCAGAACGCAAGCTGGTGATGCTGTTTCAATGCTTGGCTAAGCTTTTGACCTGGAATTACTTTTGGCGGTGTGCCATTGGGATTTGACTCCGAGTTGGCAGGTCGCACCTTCCCATATTCTGATTCCTAGCATAGCTAAATGCAACTAGGGACATGATTCAAAGTTTGAAACGACTTCGTGAAAGTCTTCCACTCTCCTGCAAGTGTGCCATTGGGATTTTAGTTTTTTTTAGAATGGACACCCTTTATTTTGTTTCTTTTGGAAATACCAGAGCGCAAGCTGGTGATGCTGTTTCAATTCTTGGCTAAGCTTTTGACCTGGAATTGCTTTTGGCGGTGTGCCAGTGAGATTTGACTCCGAGTTGACAGGTCGCACCTTCCCATGTGATTCCTAGCAAAGCTAAATGCAACTACGGTAGGGACATGATTCAAAGTTTGCAACGACTTCGTGAAAGTCTTCCACTCTCCTGCAAATGTGCCATTGGGATTTTTTGCTTCTATGAGAATGAACACCCTTTATTTTGTTTCTTTTGGAGATACCAGAACGCAAGCTGGTGATGCTGTTTCAATGCTTGGCTAAGCTTTTGGCCTGGAATTGCTTTTGGCGGTGTGCCATTGGGATTTGACTCCAAGTTGACAGGTCGCACCTTCCCATTTTCTGATTCCGGGCATAGCTAAATGCAAGCTAGGGACATGATTCAAAGTTTGCAACGACTTCAAAACATGATGCATCTGAGCCGCTGTGCCTTGGGGATTTGAAACCTGGGGTAACTATTGTCTGCCCTGGGGTAACTCGGTGTGCCTTGCGGATGGGGTAACTACTAGGTGGATGGGGTAAGTAAGGGCGTCCGCTTGTATAGTATATATATATATATTTATATGGTTCAATAAGGCGGAAAGAGGAAAACGTGTACACACATTTGAAAAACTACAGTCATCAATAAGTGGAAAGAAACTACAGTATATAGTACTTCTTGCAATACAAGGCCCCACTGCAGTCTTGGGCCACTGAAAAGTGGCCTGGCTCAGCCAAGGTCAAGAAACCTGGCTGCCTCTTTACCATGCAGGAGATCTGCTGGTTGACCATGGTTAAATTTGAGCAATGACTCTATATAGAGGCTTTCAGCCATCCTGCTACAAAAAGCTGCTTATGTACTGTACATTATCATCATGTAGAAACATGTAGAAAAGTGTATATGCACTGAACATGGAGCATCTGTTCCAAACTGTTTGGGACCCAAGTGGGTTCAGGATGTGCTTGGATAGATTATTTGAGTTGATATTCCAAGAGTGCCGATGCCAAGGAGCCCTACCCCGTTTTTGAGGTTCCCAAAGAGGTCCAGGGAAATGGCGACTCCGGGTGAATCGCTCTGGAAAGCTTCCCAGTGATGTGTATTTGGGTCACTCATACCAAGGGTCACAATGGTCATGTTCGTTGTAGCCCATCCCATGCGTTTTCCAATTTTTGGGGGATCAGTATCATGGTCCTTTCAGGCCGTCAGCCGTTACCCAAGTCCATGGATTTGGACTGGTTTGGACTGGTTTGGGCATGGTTGTTGTGTGCACTGCCATGTCAGCCATGTGGAGGTCAAGCAAAAGCCCGGGAACGAGGGGCGACGTGGCATGAGGAGGCATCGGGGTCAGGGCTACCCCCGTGTATGTGCCAGGAACAGCTACAGTGAACGAGCTCCACCCTCCGTTGGAAAATGGGCATTCCAGTGCCAGAGACATCTAAGAAAACTGATTTTGCGAATGACGCATGAATCAAGAATCAACGAGATGTAGCTGGCAATAATTGGAAAAGAGATCACTGTTGTTGCTGCTGCTGCTGCTGTTGCTGTTGGTGCTGTTGTTGTTGTTGTTGTTGTTGTTGCTGTTGCTGTTGCTGTTGCTGTTTCTGTTGTTGTTGTTGTTGTTGTTGTTGTTGGTTGTTGTTGTTGTTGTTGGTTGTTGTTGTTGTTGTTTGTTGTTGTTTGTTGTTGTTGTTGTTTGTTTGTTTGTTTGTTTGTTTGTTTGTTTGTTTGTTTGTTTGTTTGTTTGTTTGTTGTTGTTGTTGTTGGTTGTTGTTGTTGGTTGTTGTTGTTGGTGGTTGTTGTTGTTGTTGTTGTTGTTTGTTGGTGTTGTTGGTGTTGTTGGCGTTGTTGGTGTTGGTGTTGGCGTTGGTGTTGGTGTTGGTGGTGTTGGTGGTGTTGGTGTTGTTGGTGGTGTTGGTGTTGTTGGTGTTGTTGGCGTTGTTGGCGTTGTTGGCGTTGTTGGCGTTGTTGGCGTTGTTGGCGTTGTTGGCGTTGTTGGCGTTGTTGGCGTTGTTGGCGTTGTTGGCGTTGTTGGTGTTGTGTGTTGGTGTTGTTGTTGTTGTTGTTGCTGTTGTTGTTGTTGTCGTTGTTGTCGTTGTTGTCGTCGTCGTCATCGTCGTCGTTCCCACCCTTTCATGGTTGTTAGCCTAGAGAGAGGGGCCTCGATTGTTTTCCTGGATGCTTTTCGGGTAGTTCATGTTGCACCATTTCACCATCTATGTAAGCGCAATCCAAGAGGGACCTGACCCTGGTGCCACTGCAACTTGGACGTGTCATGTAGTACCAATTATAGTTGAGGTTCAGCTACTTGACAACTTTCAGTGAGAAAATTCCAAGGGAAAACGTGGGCTGTTGGGGGTATAGCCTCACTTCTAGACCGGCCTTTGGGCTTTGTGGTTGGTGCATGTTGTTGCAGACTCGGAGCCATGGATGTGTCCTGTGTTCCCTTCGTCCCACTGCTTTGCAGTACCGGCGTCACCTCCGGCACAGTGCGCGGTGGAGTGCCACATGCCTGGAAAACTGTTTGCTTGTTTGGCCACTGTTGCGGTAAACCCCAAGCAGTGGGGTACATCCAGTTCTGAAGGCATGGTGTAGAGACGATGCCCCAGTGATGGCCATGTAGTCGCGAAAATTCCATGGACTATTGATGGGGATCATTGGATCATGGTCAAAGTGTGGGTTTCAAGTGTTGATGATTTTATCCCAACAGTTTGGATGGGGTGGACATGGAGGCAGCCAGTGGGAAACCACTGTCGCCACTGAGGTCTGGTGGAGTATCTGTCGGCCCATTAGGCCAGGGTGTGAATTTCTGAGGATTTGGAGCAATTTCGATACAACTGCTAATATGATTGGAATCCGTCCAAGCTGTGGTGATTCTTAGACCCAATTGAGTCGGAGTTGATGGTTTGTTTGGGGCCTGGGATGGCTACCCTTTTCGAGTCATTGAGGCCAGGTCGCTTTGCAATTGTAGTTGAATGTCTCAGCCCTTACTGTGAGGTGGGCAGCCATTTGTGCTGCATTCATTGCGACTGGACCCTATCAACCTATTTGCGCAGCATGTGCAGCAGACACAACTATTCCAAAACAGCTTTGGTATTCGCACCAATTCAATGACTGCAAAACTTTCGAAACCTGTCAAACGGCTAAAGCTAAAGCATGCTGTTTTCGGGTGTCTCCGTTGTTCTTCTTTCCCATGCTGCGACTGGTTGCATGGCGGGGCTACCATTGCCATGAGCGACAAGTTATGCCGCATTCGCTGGGGACAGGCCTGGGATACGAAACGTGCAAACCATACTGAACCATCCTGAATCTGTTTCTCTACAAGTAGTGCAAGACCCATATATATATATATATACAGTAGTTGTTGTTGCCGCTGTTGCGCATTTGCTGCCCTACTGCTATAGTAAGGAGGGCCATGGAATGTGACTGGGGTGCCCAGGTGCGAAGAGGACTTGCCCTCTGCCTGCTGGGAGTCTGGCAGCGTCCTGGCAGCGTATGGCAGCCTTTCAGAGATTTTGTAAATTTTGGAATGGTGGAATGGTGATGATAAGAAGGATCTTACCGAGGATGGGTCTCTTGGGGACCTATAGGTAGATTTCAACTGCGAATCGCAGCACTGAACTGGAGTGCTGATTGTTCTACTGTACTCAAAGAGTCTAAGAGTCTAAGATGATCCTTTCTTAAAGTAAACCATGAGGCGTGGCTCGAACTTGCGGGCCACAAGCGAACTACTAAACAGTCGCAGTTTTGGGGTTCCTATCCAACTTTTGAGGTCCGCGATTGGAAGCGACACCCATCTTTAGCCTTTGGTCGTTATGTAAAAAAAGTGTCTGTGGTGAGCGAGCAGACACATGATATTTGTTGACAAATCGTAAAATATCTGAACTTCTACATTCACCGTCACCCAATAGTATATTTTGGGGTCAACCATTTAAGTGATGGTAGTACCAATCATCCATTTTTAATTGTTTTTTCCATTGTAAACCATCCATTTTGGAGCACCCCAATTTATGGAAACCCCCAAATGGTTCAGGTCTGGATTCAACTTCATCGACCCTGGCCATGTGCCTTCAGCCCGTGTGGCTGGCCAAACGGCCTTGGGTGCCGAGCGGGCGAAGAACGTGCCACATGACATGAATGCGGATCAAACATTTAGAAAATCGGAGGCCAGGGGGCTTTTGATGTCTTTTGATTCTTGGAATATTGGTCCTTTTTTTACGCGTTTTATATCGTTTTTCTTTGTATATCCAATAACTTCAAGGACTCAGGCCCCGCAAGTGTGTGGTTTGCCACTTCCCAACCTGTGCTGTCGTAAAAAAGTGAGCATATAAATCATGTAGTTGCACAATGCTGCATGCTGGTGGTGGCTTTGTTTCGGTCCTAGGCCGCGCTGGCTCTCAGAGCTACAAGATGAGGGACTCATCGAAGAGCCAGATGCCAACATGTCGCATGGCATTGGTTAGATCTCCAGGCATGTGCTGGTGAAATGTCTATACCAAGCATGATGAGGAAAGCTGGATCGTAAACATGCTTGAGTCCCAATAATTCTGAGAGGATCGTGAAAGATGATCAGTTTTTCATGACGACCCCGTTAACGAAATTAATCCAGGTGGACCGTTGGTTATCCAATTAATTTTGTTCAATTAATTTTGATTTGGGTGGTTTTTTTCGAGAACTCTATTGTTCGAGGATTAATTTAAGTTGGGGGTACCCAAATTAATTTAGTTTGAATGCTTGAGAATGAGAGTGGGGCCACCTCGAATTAATTTGGCAATGTTTCCTCAAACAGCTCATGCCAGCTCAATCAAACTTGGATTATTAATGACACTAAATCTACCTGGGTGGCATTTACAAGTAAGAAAATGCGTTTGGAAAAGAATCTTATTGATCGTTTTGCAAATGATTTGAACAGCTTTTCAAAACCATCGCGAACAAAGAAACATGCAATTTATTTCTCATATCACCAACCATTGTTTTCCTTCCTCCCAGCTTGCGTGGACACGCGTAAAATCAATTTGGGTGGGTGTGTACTAGTACAGGACTCAATAATTGTAATGACACTAAATCTAACTGGGTGGCATTTACAAGTAAAAAGATGCGTTTGGAACAGAATCTTATTGATTGCGTGCAATGAGAATTGAAAACCCATTTGAAAACACCCTCACGGACAAATACACACCCAGTCTATTTTTTTTGCGTCAACAAAGTTTTTCCTTTTTCCCAGCTCGCGTGGCCACGGGTAAAATTAATTTGGGGGTGGGTGTACTAGTACAGGACCCAATGATTGTAATGACACTAAATCTAACTGGGTGGCATTTACAAGTAAGAAGATTTGGAACAGGGAACAGAATCTTGGTGATTGTGCGTGATGAGAATTGAAAACCAGTTTAAAAAAACGCACGAACAAATACACACCCAATCTATTTCTTTTTGCGCCAACAAAGTTTTTCCTTTTTCCCAGCTCGCGTGGCCACGTGTAAAATTAATTTGGGGGTCGGTGTACTAGTACAGGACCCAATGATTGTAATAACACTAAATCTAACTGGGTGGCATTTACAAGTATATAAGAAGATGCGTTTGGAACAGAATCTTGGTGATTGTGTGCAATGAGAATTGAACACCCATTTGAAAACATCACGAACCAATACACACATCCAATCTATTTCTTTTTGCGTCAACAAAGTTTTTCCTTTTTCCCAGCTCGCGTGGCCACGCGTAAAAATAATTTGGGGTTGGGTGTACTGGTTTGGGACCCCATGGTTTGAATACGATGAGACATGCGTATGGGCTTGGCTGGCCTCATTGGAGGCCATATGGTCCTGAAACTTTGGATGCCTTCCCCCTACGAAGAATTTAGCTAACCACACCCCAATTAATTAGAAGAACTTGTTTGGGGTCCCCTGAACCCAAGAAGAAATGGTAGTTCCACCACTCTTGAATAATTTTACCTGAAATTAATTTAGGTGGTGGGTAGAGAACCATTTATTACATCTAGGTGGGGGGGAAGTGCCGCCGAGCAAATTAATAGAGGTACCTTGAAGAAGTAGGGACCCTTGGATTAGTTTTTTTTAATTAATCGAGGTGGGGGACCACTCTGGGGGACCCTTTAGGGGGTGGTCATAGTTTTTCTTTATGTCTCAGTGGTCTCCACGCTTTGGAGTGTTCTCTTCCAAACAGTTTTGACATCTCCGATGATCCTTTCATTCCATAGGGGTGGATCTAGGTAGTCACAAAAAGTCTTCTGTTTGGCACAGGCGTATGTTTGCTCCATCCTGCCTTCTGGGCCTGTACAGTGTTTGGTCCATTTCTGTCGACGCCGAGTCTGGCTGGGCACCCATCCATGAGTTTGGTGTGTGTCGGGGCACGATAGGTTTTTGTCGTGCAACTAAAGATTAACATTTTGTCGTGGTTCAGGCGGCGTCTCTAAGGAATCCCTGATGACGGTGGGGTGACCACTGTTATAATTACGTATATATAATTGGGTATATATATATATATTATATACATAGAATTTTCCCAGATCTTCTCGAATCTTCGTAGAACCTTTCCAGAATCTTTCTAGACTATTTTGCCTATTTTGTTCGGTTTACTGTATCTATCCCATCTGTCCTGTCCTGTCTATCTCAACTATCGTTTGTATCTTATAATGTATATACTACACCTATTCATCCATCCTATCTATCCCAATTGTCCGGATCGTTCAAGTCTGTCCTGTCAATGTCTATCTCTATCTTATCTATTTTATCTATACTTACTATCTATCTTGTATCTATCGTACGTATCTATGAACGAAAGGTAGCGTCAGCTACCTGAGTTGAGGTGGCCGCCTGTGGGCATGAAATAGAATGTGTTGAAGCTTGGATCGAAGAGTCCCATTGACCCGCATTCTCAGCATCATCATCGCCCTCGTCATCCTAATCATCATCGTTCCTTTCTACCCCCGTTTCATCCTCAGCGTCGTCATCAACATACTCCCCTGTACACATTCGATTTGAATTATACAATTTTTTCTCCTTTCTTTAGGTACCAGAAAGGCTACTCATCACGTCGCCGGGGGCAATCATACAATCATACAATCATACAATCACACACACACACACGCACCGTATGAATAAACAGATGATTTTATAAATCAAATGATAATAAATGCATAAATATATGTATGTATATATAGAGATATAACACAATCATGCAACCAAATGTCATTTTGCCATACCCAAACCTATTGCAACGCTAGCTGTTTTGACTTACGACTCTTGCCGCAGAATTCTACCTGTTATCCCTATTTCATAACTGAGGCGATGCCTTGTTCCAGACGACTACAAATAGACCATGTAATTTAAGAATTCTTCATGTCGTGGAGCCCCATTCCTGTTGTTACCCCTTTCTACCTTTCGTCTACCAGTTCTCAAGGTTTTTCTCTTCTCTTCTCCCTATCATTTGAAATCTAAATCCAGACATGCGGTCATTTGCCACATAGACTAGATAAGGATACACTCTAAATCATTACAATACATGTGCATATAATGTACATAATGTATACAGTGCAATGATGCAGAATGTTATAGTTACAACGTATCTATTAGTATCTATGTATTTATCTATTTATGTGCGAACTTGAGGTGTGTAGTGCTCGCCTGTGATGCGGCGAAGCGCAACGATTGGAGCGCAGGAGAGCAATGGCTCCGCCGCGCGTGGGGCAATTCCTCGACACCGGACGCGTCTTCGGCCACTGGGCATGGTGCTGGGGATGAAGGCTGGAAGGATCTGGAAGGATCTGGAAGGATCTGGAAGGATCTGGAAGGGCGGACGACGGCGGATGGCTTTCTCAGAAATGATCAGTGAAACATGACCGTAAGACTTCCGTAAGACTCAAGACCCATCTTGCATGAGGTTGAGCTAAGTTGTCTTGCCAAGCGGCAGGAACCCCAAGGACGATGTTTGTTCAGATGAACGGCTGGCTTGGATGTGGATGTTGATCCGTGGCATGGTTCTTTCAGACCAAGGTGAAGATGCTGTGGGAAGTGGTGGGACAATGTGCCTCAGCGAATGGGAAAAGATCAACTTGATGTTCTTTGTTTGTATGGCTGCCAGTTTTTTGATGTCCCATGGAGCATTTGCAAACACACGATCAATCAGAACAGCAGCCAACATGACTTAAATCACAGCTTTCAACTTTAAGCAAATGTGCAGGAACACACAGGAGAAAGATGGAGAAAGTAGTTCCCCCCCAAAAAGGAAGCTGCTATGAGGTGAGAATGGCAAGAATGTTCGAAAAGTGAGGTGAAACAGTGAAACATTGAAACATATTCAAAATGACCGGGAAACACCTGGATTTCATGAACGTTGCGGTGCCACTGAGACGTCCCTCTTTCTGTAGCTGAGCGCTGGCTGTCCCTTACTGCCGTGGCGCCGCAAATGCCCTATGTGGCGACGGCCTTGTTGCGTGCTGCTTCCAGGGGATGTGACCTGGACACAGCGGAGAAGTGGTTCCAGGTGGGCCTTCCCAGACGGTTCGATGTTTGAAATCGGTGATGAAACATGGGGTTGAAGTTGGAGAAAGATAAGGGAAACCATGGGAAACCATGGGAAACCGTGGGAAACCGTGGGAAACCGTGGGAAACCGTGGGAAACCGTGGGAAACCGTTGCCAGGCCATGCAGTCCTCAGATCCGGCTCTAGCCGTGGATCAGTCGTTGTGTTTGAGACTGCTCAGCTGTTCATTGCAGAGTGGCCACTTGGTGCACAAATCCTATGCAATAGCGGGGATGCTCAGCTGCTCAACGCGATGATATGAGGCAACACCTCCCTGGCGGAAGAGTGGATCAAGAGAGCGGTGAAGGCTGGATAGCTCAGGATAGCTCAGGATACCTCAGGTGATTCTACTTTGACGCTGCTAGCGCTGGAAATAACCAACCCAATGCATCCATAAGAAGCTGTGCCTGCCTGCCAACTGGAGGCTGGTGCGAAGACATCGGAGATCACCATGCGAATCATGAAGGACCTGGCTAGACCAAACCAGTTGATCTCGTCCGTGGGTCCAGCGCGGTGTCTGTCTGCAGTGCTGCTTTGTTGTCCTAGTAGCATTCAAAAGCTTCCAAGTTGTGCTGCTGCAGGTTTCTTTTGCGAGCTTGTCTTTGCCAGGCAGATATATCACATGTCCGTCCATGAACTTGAATTCTGCAGGCTTTTCACCGACATGAAAGTTGAAGATTCATGCGTGCTTGCAGAAGCGTCCTGGAATGGGCTCAACATTGTTTCTCCACCTCACCCCGCCCCAACCAGGTTATTGCGCGTTTACGTGTGGTAGAAGTTTGCTGCCTGCGTGTTGGCATGTTTGACTTACAAGCTAACTCGAAGTGCCCACCCCTGTGTGATATTAGCGAGTTTCCACATCGAGGTTCCATCTGGACGGAAGAAAGTTGGCCTTTGAAACACCCATCTTGTTGCCAGGTAGGTATTTGTAAACATTCTGAAACCCCAAACCCTCGAACACTTGGCCAAATGCTGCGGAGGATCGAAATTTAGGATGATTTGAAGCTTGCGGTAAAGCATAGGAAACGCAGCGTAAAGCCCGGCACGGTGTGGGCACTTCTCGGCACCTTCGGCCAGGACAGCGCCGCCCGCCGTGCCTTCGAAGCCATGATTCGACAAACGGCCGAAGCCACTGACCTGGCTGCTGCGCGCAGGTGGTACGAAACCTGGCTATGGGATACCCAAAGTTTATGTTTCTAGATGTTTCTAGTATCTGCATTCAATTGCGGCAATTGAAAGATGCTTTAGATGCTGGAGGTTGTGCAGTAATTAGTGATGTAGTGATGCCGCTTCTTGATCTTGTGACCTTCGTGTATGCACTGTTTTGACTGATTCGTAGCAGGTCAATATTTGATACAGTTGCTCTGGACCAAAATTTGTGAAACAGCTTCTGCCTCTTAGATTGTCAAGATTGTCAAGCCTGAGCTGCGTGGTGCAGGATTGATCCGGTAGACTCAGGAACCTCGCCTAATGATCTAATGATTCCTAATGAAATCTGTAAGGATCAGGCTGTGGCAGCTGGGCTGTATCCATCGCCTCGGACGTTTGCAGCTTTGTTGGAAGCTGCCTTAAACGCAGATGATTCGACAGCTGCAGATTACTGGTATCAAGGCCCGTGCGTGCTGTGGGTTGTGATGTGGTCACTTGTTCGATCGGCCGTTCTAGGGGTTGAAAGCCCAGCTGTAAACTGCAAATACTGGCCCTGCCTTCCTCCACACCTAGGTCTTTGTAGCTGGTTTCACAGATTCGAAGCACACAATGGCCGCAACCGGATTAACTGCAAAACGCTAGTTTGTTGTGGCGTTTTCCATTTCAGCTGCCCGAGATTCCAGCATGGATATTTACTGATCCTGCGTGGTGCCAGTTTGAATCCGTGACCTGTCACCATGGGTCCTGAACGCTCAGCTATGGTCCTCATCATGCAATCGGTCTGGCAATATTTGGCGTGGTGGTGGTGATGGATGATGGATGATGGATGATGGATGATGGATGATGGATGATGGATGATGGATGATGGACGATGGACGATGGAGGACGATGACGACGACGACGACGACGACGACGATGATGATGATGGTCACATAAAGCATTCAAGGAGAAAATAGAGGGATGAGGGCGACGACTTGGAATATCAGGAATATCAGGGTGGCGATGATGATGTAGTGATTGTGCTCACGCCTCCAGGTTTACAGACAATTCTAGGATATCATAGATTGATGATGCGATTCTGATTCTCATTTTCAGTTGATGCTGACGACAACAGCTTCCACCGAATTAGTGGGCATTTTGCCCTGTGTTTGGGTTCATGTTTGACTTTCCATACAAATTCAGCTTAAAGGGGCTTGATCTGTCACACTGGAAAGTTGACGTGGAAGATCAAAAGTAGGTTTGGAAATGGTTGGACGTTAAAGTTACAGGATTCGTGGCCATTTCCGAAAGATCTCCAGTTCTTCCACTAGTTGCTAGCATCTTCCAGGAGTCGTGGCCACTCCGGGCCAACCTGCTGTTGTGTCCTTCAATTTGCTGCTGGATGTTGCTGCACGAAAAGGCCGAGTCAAACTGCTGAGAATCTCGGGATGCCCTTGGTGGTGATGCCGGGCGGATGCCATCTTTCGGATGAATAATGACCATGATGAAAGCACCTTTGAAGGCGAGTACAGGCGAGTACAAGTCTGCAACTGTTCTGGATGGCACAGCGAAGCCTTCATTTTCGTTCGCCAAGGACAATGGTTTTCCAAAATGCAAGAGCTGGTCATCGAGCCTAACCCTGAGACATTTCGCACATTGATCATGGGCACTGTGAAGAGCGCGGAAGGGGACCTCGAAACAGCGGAGATGCTTGAAGCCAATCAATTCAGAACAGAACAGAACCACACTTGCTCATTACAATCTCATGACAGTAACACCACCGCCTGGATCATGGACGTGGGTTATGTTCTTCACGCTGATTCAACAAAACAGGCTGAGTTTCCATGCAGGGGATCCAGGGTTCCTGCCTCACCCGCAGCTCAGGAGTTGGTACCAACAAGCGCTCGAGGCTGGCTTTCGGCTTAGTGCAGGCTGGGAGTCGCAACTGGTGCAGCAACAGCAGCCTGGGCCTAGCTGGCCAACTAGGCTACGGGCTAGCTAGCTGAATGGCCTACCCGCCCCAACGGCTAAGCCGCCCACTTAGCTGTTGAGTCGGGTTGTAATCCAAGCGATTCCTTAGGCTGTAGGAAAACATGCAATACGATGCAATTCAATTTTTGCCAAAACTAAGCAACCATAGGCCACCTTTAGTTCACCACCGCCTCAAGTTTTCTGCATCTTTCTGCAATATGTTCCCTCTGAAGTGCTTGACTCTTTATATGCACATTCGCGCATCTCGAATTTCCACCAGCCCTGCGCTTTTGCCCAGGGGATTTTGAAGAGATGATCGATGCAGCCTTGGTGCGGAATGATGTTGAATCCGCTGCTTTTTGGTATAAAAAGTCTGCTGACGAGCTCACATTGCCCACTGAAGAACCTTGGCATTTCGAACCAAAGAGCGGTCCATGGTTGTTTTTTGGCACGATGGGGATAGTTTGGAAATTATTTTGCAGCAGTGAGCCCGCAGAACTACGTTGTACATTTGAGTTCACATATGCTTTAATTATTCTTTCGAGGTTTCGCTTTTTTCTCCATTTGGAGCTTCTAAATGGAGGGCCATTTATTTAGGTTTTTTTTTTTTTTTAGGGATTTTTTTTTGGATTTTTTCCTGCTTACTCTATTGCCTCCTGCAGTGCTTCTCTGCTTCTTTGCTTCTATTCCTTTTTTTGTTTTTCTTGCTTTTCTTTGCTTTTTTGCTTTTTTTCTTCCCTTGCTTTTCTTTGCTTTTTTGCTTTTTTGCTTTTCTCGCTTTTCTGCTTTTCTTTGCTTTTTTGCTTTTCTTGCTTTTCTTGCTTTTCTTTGCTTTTTTGCTTTTTTGCTTTCCTTGCTTTTCTTTGCTTTTTTGCTTTTCTCGCTTTTCTGCTTTTCTTTGCTTTTTTGCTTTTCTTGCTTTTCTTTGCTTTTTTGCTTTTTTGCTTTTCTTTGCTTTTTTGCTTTTCCATGAGGTGTGGAGCAACATCTTCTATCCATCTATATCCATCTATATCCATCTATATCCATCTATATCTATCTATATCTATCTATATCTACGTATCTATATCTATCTATGTCTATCTATATCTGTATCTATATCTACATCTATGGCTGTATCTATATATCTATATACCTATATATATATATATCATATATCTATATAATTATCTATATATCTATATATCTATATATATATATCTCTATATATCTATATATCTCTATATATCTATATATATATATATCTCTATATATCTCTATATATATCTATATATTTCTATATATCTCTATATATATCTATATCTAGATATCTATATACATATATATCTATCTATCTATATATCTATCTACCTATCTATCTATCTATCTATCTAATTATCTATCTATCTATCTATCTATCTATACATATCTATCTATATATCTATATATCTATATCTCTCTCTATATATATATACTATATATCTATATATCTATATATATATATCTATATATCTATATCTCTCTCTCTATATATATATATATATTTATACCACCATATATCTATATATCTGTATATATCTATCTATATTTCTATATGTATATATACATATATCTTTATATCTATATATCTTTAAATATATATATCTATATCTATATATCTATATATCTATATATATATATCTGTATATATATATATATCTACCTAAAAGGTTTGCATTATCATGCGGATGATATTCAAACCCCAAGCCAACCCTGAACCAAACCTTATATAAATAGATCTTAAACCAACTCGATGATAACATCAAATGAAACTATTGTGCATCGTTGTGCCTTAACCTACATTCCACATGTTTCCAAGGTGCATGTCGTGTAGTATATACACCTTGAGTATCACATTCAACCTAGCACCTTGCATGTGAAAATAGGTGTTTCCAATCTGCTTTGGGGGGGAGGCGCTGCGCCGTCCCCCCCAATCCCCCCCTCCCGCTTTTTTTTATTTAAATTCAAGCTTGCACACATTTCAATACACTACTTTGGTTAGAATATATATATATACATTGTATATATATATATATATTGTATATATATATATTGTATATATATATTGTATATATATATATTGTATATATATATATTGTATATATATATATATTGTAAATATATATATATATATATTGTATATATATATATATTGTATATATATATTGTATATATATTGTAAATATATATATTGTATATATATATAACAACACTAACAACACTAACAACACTAACAACACTAACACTAGCAACACTAACAACACTAACAACACTAACGGTAACAACAACAACAACACCAACAACAACACCAACACCAACAACAGTAACAGTAACAACAAACAACTGTTGGAATGTCAGCCTTCAGCTCCAAAATCCTGCAAGTACTGTGAGGAATGTAGCTGTAAAATGTTGCACATACGGTGGAAATGCAGATTCCAGCTCAAAAATGCTGCAAAGAGCATGGAAAATGGACAGAACATGCTGCAAACTGTTGCAAATACCGTGGAATATACAATGGAAAATGAGAGGTTCGAACTCAAAACCGTTGCACATACCGTGGAAATGGCAGTTTCCAGCTCCAAAATGCTGCAAATAGCATGGAAAATGGTGAGAACCGGAAATCCAAAAAAAATTCCCCAAACTAAAAAAAAAAAATCCCCAAACAATTTCCTACCCCTTCTAAATTGTAAATGTGCGAATCTTCCCATTGGCTCCACTTCATACTGTAGGATTGACAAAACAGTTTGTGGATCAGGGTGCACGTATGCACAGTCGCTGCCGCATTTGTCACCCATTGCCAGTTTTTCACTGTGACATGGCAACAAGCCTGGCCGAGCGAAAATCGGCTTCAAGAATTCATATTTCATGTTGATTGCGCCAGATTTTCCCATCCGTTTTGAACACGGGCAAGAGGCTTTTTTTTTGTGCTTCTTCTGTTTGTTTTGGAATCGAAGCAAAACAGGTCTTT
>CAMXCT020001863.1:0-127469 GCA_947184155.2 Cladocopium goreaui
GCATCTATTCTGGCATTCTTTCTGGCATGTTTTCGGGTCCATGTGTGTGCAGCTACATCTAGAGTTTGCGATGAGGTTGGAGCTGCATTTGGAGCTTGCTTGCTGTGAGCTCTGGGTCCATTGGTGCCCACCCACGAAGGAGAAGGAAAGGAGGAGGTGGCCGAGGAGGAGGAGTTGCGCCTTTGTCAAAATCTAGAGACCCGCACCTAGCAGTTGGGAAAGAAGAAAAACAGCACACTTGATTTTGAATAAAAGAAAAAAACAA
Organism: Cladocopium goreaui; assembly: GCA_947184155.2. Taxonomy (NCBI): domain Eukaryota; class Dinophyceae; order Suessiales; family Symbiodiniaceae; genus Cladocopium; species Cladocopium goreaui. The sequence goes on from CAMXCT020001863.1 coordinate 266, forward strand.
ATGATCGCAGGATATTTTTTATTCAATTTCACGTGGCGATATCGCAGGATCAGTTGGGACCTCATATGCGCGCAGCTACTGACACGACGAATCGATCCATACTGATGACTTGGCACGCCTCGCTGACGACATCCTGCTGCGACTCATCCTGTGGAAAATCTCAGGTTGAGTTGCCGTGATCAGATTACAAAACCATGCTGGACCATGCCTCCGATTCAGCTACCTCTGACTCTTCTGTGGAGACCTTCGGAGCCACTTCAGAAACTTTGCATTTTCTCAAAAATATGTAGGAACATTTCAAGTTGCTCTGCGCCGCCTCGCTAGGAGTGCGATTGGGGTCTGCCTGCCGTGCTTGAACCTCAATGAGTTGGATGCTGCTGGATGCAGTTGGATGGAATCGTGCAATGTTGTGCCCTTCTGTGCCACTGCCTGGCTCTGACCCATTGACAGTGGCCTGTTCAACGTACTCGCCAAAGGTGCGGAGGAAACCTCTGATGACTTCCTGGCACCAGCTCTGCATCACCAGTGCGCTGGGCAATTGGATGCAATTGGGACAGGGAGGACATGCGCCTGATATTCAAGTACCAGGCGATTCCCTGGCTCAAGTCTCAGGATTTCCTCTCCCAACCTCAGACCCGACTGACCCAACTGACTCAACTTGAAATCTGCACGGCCACATTTGAGATCCACGATGATCAGCTTATGCTTCTGTATGGAGTGCAGCCAAGATACCGCAAGGCTTCCTCGTAACCTGCAATCGGCGCGGAATGGATCGAGAGTCCAACACTTCCAGCTCAGCAGAGCCGAGCCTTCTCTGGTGTGCAAACGGACCTGCAACGTGTGCGTCACTGTGGTCACGTGGGCTGTGATCACAACGTGTGACTCATGTGACTCGACTCGATGTCTCTCATCTCACCTGCAACAGGAAGTCTGCACAACGGAGGTCTGCCTCATGGTGATGCGCATCTCACGGCCACGGCCACGTCACCATGTCACAGCATGTCACAGCTCCACAAGATCCTGATCTTTCCGCCTCAGTGGGTTCCGGGTTCCTTGGCGGTGGTGGAGGCGGAGGTGGCGGAGGTGGCAGCTCTACACCTTGATTCTTTCGCATCACAAAAGGATTTGGATCGTGAAGCACAACCTAAACTTTCCGTACACAGACTGTTCAATCCACATGCAATATGCACGGGGCAAACATTTTTTTCCGCTTTCAAAACTATGATGTCGCAGCCCACCTGCCACATGGAATTGATGGAACGAGCAAAAAGGATGCACAGCTGCAACTTGGCACAGCCACAAAATTGCTTTGGTGCCAACATCAAGAATCATAAGCCTTTACAAGTAAGAAACAGATCCACAAGCACCCAAATCGTCTCTGCATCCGAAGGACCAAAAGGAAATCAGCAATGGTTCCAAAAACGACTCAGCCAGGATCCTTTTCGAGCGAAGGATGCTCGCCGTCCGAGAAAGGCGACAGGCCACAATGGTTCCAATCAAGTCTGTTGCTTGCTGCGTGGCGGGTTTGAATCTGCAATAGGCAACCCATGGCAATCCATGGCACTATTTTGAAAAAAACACTTTGGTCAACAGACTTGACCTCCAGCTCTGCCAAACCCCATGGAGCTTTGCTCCAATAACGTCCCGGTTGTCAAGGCAACGGGACACTGCGAAAGAGATGGTCTCTGTAAAAAGGACCCCATAGAAACTCACTGCTCTTGCAGGGTGTCTGAAATCAAAGGTTTGCCGGCGACAGGAAAATACCTCCAAGCACCAGAGTCTGATGCACTGGAAGGTATCGTAACTGATGTGTACTTAAGCCGTTGGTACCTACAATGATCTACAACCAAACCTCGGTTTTATGAAAGCATTGTTGAACTCCATTCCGCCTGGCTTCATCTCCGGTTGCGAACTTATACGCAAAAGCACCACCTGAAGGCAACTCAGATGGACAGGGCACAACGGCACGACATGGCACACTTGCCGCTTTGAAGAAGGGCAAAACCCGTTTCGCATGTGTATGGATGCGCAGTTGATGCGTAAGATTTGGCATGTTTTGCTTCACAGTAGGGTCTAGCGAGATTTGTCGATCACAAATGATGATACACTTCTTCCTCCAGTTTGCAAGCTCATGATGTCAAGACAGACTGGAAAGGTCGCAAACCGTCAAGTTCAGTCGATATTTTAGGTGCAGAACTTGAGGGTTCTGTGCAACCAAAATGCTGGGGCAGTGCAAACCAGAGCTCGCAAACTCCTCTGGGAAAGTTCCCCGAATCGCCGAAACATCCAAAACTATCCAAAACAGCCAAGACTTGTCGGCATGCGCCATTGACAGTGAACCTCGTTTAACATTTGGTGTGTTTCTTTTGGAAGACATTACATGGATTGTACTATATTTACTATACATATAAATATATATGTATAATATAATCAATATGTATTATATATATATATGTATTTATGAATCATTTATGAATCTACATGACGTGTTGCAACAGGGAAACGCATGCGGTCCTTGGGCCTCAACCAGGCAAAGTGGGTGGCGCCTTTTTGCAGCAGCGCCTCGAAAGTCACCTCCTGGAAGCGGCCTTGACGCGACAGGGCTTCGGCCACATCCTCCGGCAGTGGGATGGAAGCGCCAAACAGCAGACCTGTTCCAACGCTGGCAGGGCCTCAGCACAGCAATCATTACTTCATGCACTTCATTTATCAAAAAAAAATCAAACCGGTTCCAAAAATCAAGTCGAAAGTTCGGAATCAACAGGCATGCAAACAAGCATTCAGTCGAATGTAGCGATAATTTGCACTGTAGTGGAGAACATGACCAATACAGGGGTTGGCTGTGCATTTTGGCTTGCCACTTGCAAAACGTTCATGCCAGCGTCTGATGGATGTTGTTCCAACCACTGTGCAATCGTGATCGAAGTACACGTATCCTTAGGACGCAACAGTAGCAATTGCCCAAAGTTTTACAGTTGCGACCAAAGCCTGCCTCTGCAAGAAAGAAAAAACCCATCAGTATCATTAGTGCTACTCTGTGAACCCTTTCCTTGCAGCCATGGCAGCTTTGATTGTCAGTTCACATTGCCTGGAAGCTCTAGCCTGTTCCCCCAACCTGGTAAAAACCCGTTGGCCATTGCATGTCGATGCATTTGGTAGATTCAAATGTATCAAAATGCAGAAATGAGGCGACGAAATGGACGAACAAGTTTCCACCGTATTCCAAGAAAGCGCGCTCGGGTCCAGGAAGAGGCCAAAGATCTGGATGCTTTAACTTATCCACCTGGGCAGAAAAGCATAGCACTGGCAATCAGAAAACATCAAACTGATTGCAAAGACAGCACTCATGACACCACTCAAGACAGCACTCAAACTCCATAGAATCATAGAATCGTAAGACGATGGACTAAACATCTTTAAATCTATTTGTCCAATTCTATCCCTATGCCTCGGTCAATTAGGCTATTATGAAACCAAATGCTGCCCTGGGCACAGGATAGGCCCATGCGAAATGCGCCGCAGATTTTGGGATGCCCGCAGCAGCTCGGGTGGCCGCTGAGAGCGTCGTCGGATGCAGCGGTGAGCAATGACAAAACCTGAATGCTCACATCGCTCGGCTTTTCAACAACTCCACATCCACTTCTTTGCAAAAAACATCACTCTGGTCCAAGGTGCAAGAAATCGCCCTCTTCCAAGCCGATCTCACAAGGTTGGACACCAACCATGAAGCCTGCTCAAGGCTTTGAGAATTCCGAAGATTATCATCAAAAAGGTTTCCTTGCCCTAAAGGGCCAACGATTCAAGCATATGCAGGCATTAAGGAGCAAATTCATGGATTCTAAGAGGATTCCCAGCTGCAAAGTGCGTTGATATCCTTGATTTCAATCCTCTGTCACCTGCTACAATGCAAGTATTAAGTATTGTATTGTTTTCCAGTCATGCACATCACAAAAAATGACCGGCCTACCCTTGATGGAAAATCAATAAAGCCAGATGACGGTTTGGAAGCAAATTGGCTACAAAATGACCTCTGAAACTTGAGCTTTCTGATCCATTCCGACACATAACATGCATGAGACATGAATCACATCCTTGTGTCGGAATGAACATCTTCTGAAATTGCGTTCCCCACATTCCCCACACGTGTGGCCAAGCTGCTGGTTTCACTGGTGGGATCTGGCTTTTTGGCCTGTGGCAAAGTGAAGAAAGCGTTGAAGACACGAGGGAAAAGTTGGGCCTTCACCATGACCTCAAGCGCAGAGTTGCTACTTCTGATCCCCAGACTGAACCGACTCAAGCCTTGGACAGTTTGAACTGTTGAAATATTATTCGATCCAGTTGGCAGAGTTGCTGATGCTTCGTGTTTCATGCTACAATTTCAATTTGTTTTTTTTGAAATTCTTTCGCTGCCCAAGAGACAAAGGGTCCCACCGTATTGGGGAACTCCAAATTCAGCATTTCCGCATCGAAGCCGGAGGTTCGAATTGGATAAGCCACCTGCAGCATTGGTAGATTGGTGCTGGAGTCAAAGGTTTGAGACAACAGTAAAAACACTTGGCAAAGCACTTCGGATCAATTTAGGAATTAGGGGTTCTTGTCTTCGATTCTTTGCCTCTTGCAAAAGAGCTGTTCGCATCTCACGAGCTTCTTCTTCTGGAAGTTGCCTGGCCCGAAAGTTCACAAGGCCGGCCATCTCAGAAGCACAGAAATGCCTACAGGAATCGCATCGGGAGCAATTGAGGACATTCAGGAGATTCAAGGAGATTCAAGGAGATTCCAGGACATTCCAGGAGCCAGGAGCTCTCACAAGCCCATATCGCCCAAAACTTCCTTCTTTAATCTGCAAAATGGATGCGAAACTCCCTGGAGGTCGACCCAAAGTAAATATTGCTGGAGATGCGATTTCCAGCTGTTTCCCGCTCTGTATCTCTGAAACATCCGATGGAGCAGGCCTGGTGACATCCACGCCACTGGCGAGGCCGAACCCCGAGGACTTCTGTGGAACACCTTGCCGAGCCAAACATGGCACTCTTTCCGAGATTCTACTTGGACCTACTTGGAATCTACTTGGATCCACTTCGATCTGCTGTGTTTTTTGCCATGTGTGCCTGTTTCCCGAATGCGTAGCAAGGGTTCCCGTTTCACTCTGGGGGTCTGGGGGCGGAGGGTGTGTTCGCTTGACGTTGCGTTTACGACGGCAACCGTCCGCAACCGTTCGCAGCCGTCCGCAAGTGTCCGTGTGAGGGCCGTATGGCCGTGCCTATGGCAAGTTCTGCAACAGGTTACGTGTCTGCAAAAAGTGTCGAAAATCGTTTTGTGTGGCGGGCACAATACTTTTGCGTTGTTTTCAGAAGCGTAGCACTTTGGAGACATCCATTGTCATTTTGCGTCGCAGGCGCAGCAATTAAGACGTGCCGCGTTGCGTGTTTTTTTGCGCATGTAAATCTTAAGGCTGCGTCAAGTGTTGACAATGTGCAAATCCGTGGCAGCCGTGGCAAGTTGTGATATGCGATGACGCTCTACACTTCACGCTCCACACTTTACGCTTTACACTCCACACTTTACACTCCACACTTTCCACTTGACACTTTGCACTCCGTACTCTACACTCCACACTCTACACCCCACACTGCATACTTTACACTCCACACTTTACACGCCACACTCTACACTTTGAAATCCACAATGTACATTGTTCACTCGACACTCTACACTCCACACTTCACTCTCCACACTGTGCACTCTACACTCTACACTCAATACTGCACACTCCACACTTCACACTTGACACTCTACGCTTTACACTTTACACTCCAGACTCCACACTTTACACTTTACACTCCTCACTCCACACTTTACACTCCTCACTCCACACTTTACACTCCACACTTTACACTCTACACTCCGCACTGTACACTCCACCATGTACATTCCACACTCCTCACTCCTCACTCCACACTCTACACTTTACACTCCACACTTTACACTTAACACTCTGCACTCTACACTCCACACTTTACACTTTAGACTTTACACTCAACACTCTATGCTTTACACTCCGCACTCTACACTTTGCAATCCACAGTCCACACTTTACACTCCACACTCCACACTTTACTCTTCACACTTTACACTCTACACTTTACACTCCACACTTTACACTCCACACTCCACACTTAACATTTACACTTTGCACTCCACACTCCACACTCTACACTCCACACTTTACACTCTACACTTTTATAATTCACACTCTACACTCCACACTATACACTCCACACTTGACACTCCACACTCCACACACGACACTCCACACACGACACTCCACACACGACACTCCACACTCCTTACTTTACACTCCGCACTCCACCCTCCACACTCCACACTTTACACTCCGCACTCCACACTTTACACTCTACACTCCACACTCTACACTCCGCACTCCACACTCTACACTTTACACTCTACACTTTACACACTCTACACTCTACACTTTACACTCCACACTCTACATCGAACACTCCACACGTCACACTCCACACTCCACACTTTACACTCCACACTTTCTACTCCACACTTTATACTCCACACCCCACACTCCACACTCCTTACTTTACACACGACACTCCACACTCTACACTTTACACTCCACACTCTACACCCCTCACACTTTACACTCCACAATTTACATTCTACACTCCACACTCAACACTTTACACTCCACACTTTACACTCTACATTCCAAACTTTGCACTCCATCCTCTTTGCATTCCACAGTCTCCAGTGCACTGGTACGGTAACAGGGGAAAAATGTAGACTGTTCAAATAACTTGTTTCACAAAAGTGTTCTGCGTGATTGCATTCGGGTTCGTGGGCTGCATCTTGTGTTTTTTCTCGATTTTTCAGGAATTTGCCCTGGCGGCAGAAAATTAAGGGTTCTTCCAAGCAGTATTGGAAAGTATCAATCTGCAAGACGACATGTATCTTCTACCAAGTCTTTGGCGTCCTGTTGAGACCTGATTCAAATCTGCAAGACGACATGTATCTTCTACCAAGTCTTTGGCGTCCTGTTGAGACCTGATTCAATAGACCAATTGGCACCAATACAAACCATACTGGACCATACTTACCTCCTCCTTCTATGATGCTTGTCCTGTTCTGCATTCGCGGCACGAATGTTCAGTGTCCAACAGAAGGTTCGCTCGACCTCTTCGCGTTCCTGGATGAGCAAAACGGTCTTTGATCGGATCCATTTGCTACTTCTCTTATGCACAGAATCCAAGCCTCTCAGAGCTCTCAATCAACTCAATGTGCTAACTTCCAGTTCTACTCGACCTCTTCATGCTCCCGACCAGAAATCGGATTTGTCCCCTATGCAGAAACTATTCCTGGTATTGCCGGGGTCGACATCATGAACGCACCCAACAAAATGTGTAGGAATCGCCAACATATTAGCATACATCTTTGCGACAACCTGCTCATACCATCCAGTGTTCTGATAAGCATTGATTGCCCGAGGATTCCGAGGATCGTCATCATCGGCAAAAGCATGTGCAGTTGGTGCGCTCTCCCAAAACAGATTGTAAGAAGGATCATCCTGAAGGACCAGAGGCTGAACGGACTGAACGGCTGAACAGAATGATTCATTTGGACCCGGAAACTGCAGGAGCCACTCATGTGGCTTAGGCTTTGCAGGATGAATCATCAGATCCAACTCTTTTGCTTTGCTGAATGCCTAAGATCAGTGTGAAAAGGAGCTTGATCCAATTTGAATTCACCTTGAGTCTGCCAAGGCAATCCGAAAACGAAATAAATGAAATCACAACATAGGTTTGAAATAAATGACCAGCCAAACAGTTGTACCACTTGAGGTGCATTGGTGCACTGAATTGTCCTTCGATCTATAGAGGCTGGCCAGAAGTAATCGCAGCAATCGGCCCAAGTCTTTGAGCTCATCCTCCGTGGAGTCCTCGACACACTTGGCATCTCAACATGTCTCAAGATGTCTCCAAATCATCTTGATCCAAGATGATCTTTGACTGTGAGGGAATAGATTCGAATTGGTTGAATAAACACCAACGTATTGTGACGAGGTGTTTCGCAAGAGTCACCATGACAGGAAGAATAGGAAGGCTTAACGATACTTATAGGTCTTTGCTTGGTTTCTTCAAGGTGCTGAATGGAGTCGTGTTGAAGTCTGCATACTCTGCATTTTGTTCGGCCTTCTTCAGACTGCATTGACTCCCGCAGTCCTCGAAGCGAGGGCAATGCCGCTTTGGGGCCACGATGATTCGCCTCCGCCAGTACCACAGCAAGTGCTCGTCGTATTTTGTTCTAACATGTTCTTACATGTTCTAACAGTCTCACAGAAACCGAAGTGGCATACGTTCCATTGTCTTGCGGAATGTGCATGCTGCGCCATGTCCAGCTTTGTTCAGCTTGCAATTGAGATGACTCGTTGTTTCATTGGGTTGATGACCATTTTTGATAAGCCGGTCTCGTAGCTATAGAGACTTGGTGGTTTCCAGATATGACAAAAGATATTACACACGTGCACCAAACAAGGTCTCTGAAGTTCAAATGCCCTTGAGCCAGGCAAAATGTTGCCAGGTCACCCTCTGGGAACTTGTGCAAAGGGCACAGAAGCAACGAAGTGTTCCGTTTGGTGCACCAGTCGCGCCACACTGATGGAATTTCCACCAGTGACATCATCCACATAGAGCCTCAAATCTCAAACTGTACCGCAGTAAAGGTTACACTGGATACACATTTGCAGAAGTGCCTTCAGGAGCCCATTCAAAAAGAGCGGTCAAGTGCTGAACATTGGACAATTGCTTACATTGAAATTCGCTTTACATTCGTGTCCTCCAAGCAACTTCTGAACTCCCGTGCACCTGTGGAGGTCAAAAAAGTCCTTGTGGTCCTGTCAAAGAACTAATTCCCTCCAGAACACAAACATTTTCGACACCCTCTGTCTGAACCTGGGCTATCGTGATGCACCTCGTTGCAAATGGTTTGCCTGTACACATCCACACTCAATCACAGTCATACTTTCTGTAGAATCTTTTCGCCTTGATCCATCTCAACGCACGCTCTTATCAAGTTGAGATGCCTGAAGCTTTACATATCATTAAATGGTTATCCACTTGGTTATCCACTGTGGAAGAAGTCCCCATTAGGCTAAATCAACCACTTAGGTTTGAAATGGTTTGAAGTTTCTTCCTATCTCGGGCCCCAGAGCTGTCCCATCTCCGTCCTGCAGCCGTCGCTCCAAACTGCGACTGACGATGGGCAATGAGCAAATCCTGAGATCTGCCAACTTTGTAACATTAAGCGACACTGTGCGAGCAAAAATGAGACAAAGACCCACTAAAACTTTGGTCACTTGCAAATCTTGATCATGTCAAGCAAGATGTAAGACGGTCCAAAGAAAAACACGAAAAGCAAGAGCAGCCTGCATCCACCATGCTATGCACTCCAAACATTGAAGAACCTTGTGGCGAATGAATCTTGAAAAGTAATTCTCTGCCAAGACTCTGCATGTGTGGATGGATGAGGGAGCCGCTAGCTTCTGTACCATATTGCTTAAAATACCTCAGTTGGATCATGACTGGAAAATAAGATAGCTGAGTCGAAATCCTTTTGCTGATTCCACTTTGAGATTTGTGAATCAGACATCCAGCCACCTTTCTGCTCGGCCAAATGGTGTCAATAAAAGTCACTGCCAGGTGGCATAAGTTGCAAAACTCTCTCACACTTCCGCAGGGAGCGGCCTAGATGGTTGCAGGTGTAAGCAGGAAGATCAACAATCCAAAATGATTCAAACCGATTCAAAACGTCCACAAAACGTCCACAAAGTGATCCAAAGTGATACAAAGTCATCGTTTTGGATCATTTTGGATCACTCACCTCGAGCAGCCATGGCCCTCAAAGAATTCACCACCTGGAAAGCAAACACACAGCTCTCATGGCCAGGGGATCACACGGGACCATGTGCATGTAGACCTACAGTGGCAACGTAAAGAAGTCCAACTAGTCCAACTTGTCCGTTCTCAGAAAAGTTGTGAATGTTTTGCACTCATGGACCTAGTGTCTCATGGCGCCTGGGAGTCCTCGGCAATGCCAATGAGTGCATTGTGAGTGGGCGATTCCACCACAACCTCGCTAGCACCGAAGCCATCCACCATCCTGCCAATTTTTGAAACTTTACAGGATCTGAAATCGACAGACCAAAACCTCTGGGTTTTAATTACTCCTCTGACACAGGACTCAAATGCAAAACTGCAAAACCATTGATACCTGAAATGACTTAAAATGCCTTAAAACGACTTAAGGGCCCTGTTTTCGGACGCAGAACATATTAAAAAGGATGCTCCGTTTTGCTCCTGTATAAGGGATGGTCTGCATCCGGGTTGGCGGCGTGATTGTCGTTGTCTCCAAAGCAGGCCGCGTGCTTTGAGCGGTCGAAGGGGAAGGGCTTCTCGTAGAGCTCCTCTCCGACGGCACCCCAATTGCCCCAAACTTCAAGCGGTGCGTCGAACATTATTTTGTGATTCAATAATGATGAAATAATGAAAGATCATGAAAGAGAATGACCATAAAGTGGCAAAGTCCGCTGAACAAACAGTTTGACTTGAGGTAGTCGCTGCTTTTTGATTCCATTTTTGGTCACTTGTCTGCTGTACATGGCCTAGCTGCTCATCCACTTGTCCTGCGGAGTCAAGAGATATGGGAAAGGATTGCGAAGGACACGGACCAGCCACTTTGACTTGTCCTCCTGCCATTGCCATGGAAGGAACATAAGGGAAAGGATGGAGAAACATCGGAGAAACTTGGAACGGTTGTCTCAAAACAGGATGCCTCATTCCATTTGCTTGTTTCACCAAGCTTTTGCGGGAAAGATACAATTTCATGTATTCATAAGATGAGCCAGGTTCTGCCTTCAGCTTCTTGTACTTCTGGATTGAATTTTGCATGGAGTATTCAATTGACAATGTTACCCTTGATACACGTGGACAAAACAGGGTGTTCGAGTTGAATCCTAAAGAAAATTCTGTGCAACGTCCAATCACCTCTTCCTCTGGCAGCCCTTCACGCTCTTCCAGACGTCCATCTGGCCAAACTCGAAGCACCTGCAAAATGTAGCAATGTGTAACTTCGTCGCTACAAATGCAGCCAGCCAAACATCTCGTAGAGGTTCGGCACCAATTCAGCAATTCAGGATCTTGCTGAAACCTACATTGGTGATGAATAAATCAATGCTGGTTAATGACCCACTCGTCGCCAATCCAAACTGAAATTTCGAGTGCCTCGGTGGCTTCTTCTCGACCGCGACAGAGAGGGCACTTTTCCTGAAGTGGCAGAAAGGAACGGAAGGAACGGCTTCAAAGACAAAGAAAAGGACTGAAAGGGACTTGAAGTTTTCTGAAGCGGACAGTATGAATCAAACCGTTACTGGCTACTTCTCTACTTTTAAAATGTGATCAGCATCCTACAACGTCCTACAATATTCTACAGTCTTTGACACAAGGCCATGGCTTTTGAGATCACCTTTCACATCGGCCATGCGACATCGTGCTTCGGCTGCTCGTGGGCGCGGGGCTCAGTGCGGGGTGCATTTTTGCTATCGTATTGACGTGCTTTCTTTGGCCCCGCCTTGGCAAGGCAATGGGGATTTTACTGGGTAGCGACGTTGACAAAGGATGGGTCTGACATGATCTGACAATGATAACATCAAAGAAGGCTGTTGCCGCTGTTGCCATTGACAAAAGAGGATTTCAACCAAAGGCCGATCTGCCTTCAGATCCACAAAGAAGCAGCACCAGTGCCTCAAGGACACATCTCATTTTGCGCCTACGTTTAGTGGATAAGTTTTTCAAACCACGGTCCTAATGGTTCTCAAGAGCCGAATCAATCCATTTATTCGAGCTCATGACTCAGCTGGGGTTCATAGTGCAGACATAATGATTAATGGATATTAACGGAGAAGAAAACCCTGGCGGGATTTCCGCATAATTCCACGCAAAATGCATCAAAATGCCTGGTAAGCGCGTCTTGCCGTAGGAGCCGCAAGCGAGAGCCGCCTACGTATTCGCCTTGCCTAGGCCGGAAGGTGAATGTTGGAGTGAAAGCAGAATTCAGAGATCCATGGGAATCCATGTTACAAAAGAATTACTAACATCTTTGCATTTTGCAATATAGTATACAGCCATAGCATGCCATAGCATCCAGAAATGACTTCCAGATCGTTCTCAGCTGTTGCCATTTACCCATATTTTACCGGGCATTGATTTTGTCCGAATTTCCCTTTCTCGGCAGGAGACCCACCCAGCCGCCGCCAGAAGCGGTTCTCGCCCTCATAGGAGAGACGCCTCTCCTACAGGTGATATCGTTTGAGGTAACTCTTCAAGCGGTTGATCTACCAGTTTCTCCTGGTCATAACCGGGAGAACAAAAACCTATGCAAGATTGCGAGATCATAAAACAATATCATGAAATATAACGAATCATTATCAATCAAAGGCCCCAGATGTGATCATACAAGTACTCTCAAAACTTATGAACCAACTGTCTACCACCAAACTACCAGGTCTACCTCAGCAGCACGAGCAGTGCCTCTTGGGTCTTGGGACTCTGCGAGGTATCCACCGAGATCGACCGCTCGAAAGATGCCTTCTCCGGCGTCAGCAGCCGCTGGAGCGAGGTGCCTCGGCTGCTTTTGCGACTTGCAACGGACTGATCAAAAATGCTCCAAATATCTCCAGATCCTTTCGAGTATGATCCAAATGGTCCAAATCCAAAACGGACCTTCAATATGCATGAAACAAACATTGGAACACGGCTGGACAAGGCCTGACACACTGTGCTGGAGCTTGGAATGCAGAAAGCCGTCCAGCGCGACTCGCAGGAGCGGAGCCATCTTGGAAGCCTCCGATTTCAGTTGAAACAGTATGAAACAGTATGCAACAGTTGCAATGATCAGTTGCAATGATCAGTCTCGATCAGTCTCATGCCACCGCACAGTGACCTCGGGGGTGATCACAAAACCTTCGTGTCCACCACAAGTTCAAAGCGTTCGAAACGTTCGAAACCTTCGAAACGTTCAACTCCTCACCTCTGGGCGCTGCTTTAAAATCACGGTGCAGATGGCATTGAGGAGGTCCAAGATACTCAGCTGTTGAAGGAGCAAGTGATCCTCCTGCAGCGGGAACTGATATGTCTGATATGTGTGATATGTGAGGCCAGGACGGCCAGGATTAAAGAAGGGACCTCATCCTGACATATCCTGACTGAATCAGTTGAATCAATCTTGGAGCGATGTGGGCATCTTGAAGCTCGTTTAGGACATCGCTGACGTGCCTTCGGCAGTTGCGATGAAAATTGCACGAAGCTCTCCGACGCCGGAGCTGCCATTGGTGGATGTGGACGCGAAAATATAAGAAAAGATGTGAACAGAATAAAAACGACCCGGAAGACCTGGAAGTCATCCAAGCAGTCATCCTCTTGTCTCAAGAGTTAGGTTCCTCTTTTCCAAGTAAGCACATCTATGCTGAAAAACTGTGCTGCAGTTTCTGTTCAATCGTCCTGGATCTTTTGTGCTCGATAAACTTCGTTGCAAGGCTGCTGGTCATCAGTGCAAAGTCATCAGGACCATCCAAAAGGAATGCCACATTGCATTGCTTGAACCTTCTACAACTTCGTGGCACAGGTCTTGCACGGGTGCATTTCAAACATGCTCTTGCTTCACCCAGATAAAAACACCCCCTTGATAAAAAAAGCTGCAGTTTTCCGTCTGAACAATCATGTGACCTAATGTTGTGGCTGCACAAAAAATCCCGACAACCACTCCGTAGTCTCTCTCTCTCTCTCTCTCTCCCTCTTTCAATAGCATCCTTTTCTATTGATAATTGATACTCGCACAAAAATGGTCATTTTTGATAACCTAACCCTGGTCAATTAACCATCAAACAACGCCCTCTAAATAGTGACTCTGATCTGGGTGTGATTACAACCCAAATCCGGAATGAGATCACGTGAAATCACACTCAAATCTGGGTCGGGCTTTTCCAAAAAGTTGGACCTCAGAATTGCGACCGCTCACGTTGATGTGCCTCGAAATCGCCACAGGTCCTGGTGACAGCATGGTGGAAAGAGTGGTTGCGAGATTTGTGGACAACTCAATTTTTGAACCTGAAAGGTGGTCTTACTGCAATATCGTGAAAATGTAAGTCAAATATAGTCAAATCTTCTTCTCTCACTTCTTTTACCCGAAGACAATGGAATCGGACATGATTCAACAGACTGTCCAAAAACTTCAGCATTACTTCGGCATTTTTGAGCAACCAAAGTGTCACATGGTGCTGCAACTTGCACCTTCGGAGCTTCATGGAGCTTCCCCGTGCTCTTCACAACTGGATCCGCTGGGCTCAGCAGCTCAGCATTTCAGTCTTTCTTGGTCCTAGCAGAAACTCTGCCAGATTCAGCTCAGCATTTCTGGATCTTAACCAATGCCTTCCTCACTGATACACCGTGACCATGACCACCATGATACACCTATCAGTTTGAGGAGGTCCGTGCATCATATTCATCACCATGAAGATTATGAGGATAGCTTGCGACTTCAGCAACTCCCTTGGCATGTTAATTTTCGATCCAAACAACGACAAAGACGGTTTCAGATGTCCAATCCTTTAATTGAACGGTTTTGATCAATTTGGATTGAACAAGGTGGATCGCTCTGTGGTCGTCCTCTTTCTCTTGGATTTTTTGCCACCTTCTTTTGCTTCATTGTCCTGGGCATGATCCATGTAGCGGCTACCTTTCCAATTGGTCAACAACTCACCATGTCAAATAGGGCCAACAAATCAGCTATCATACAACGGCTCCTGTGAGGTTCTGGCCATTTCGGCCAACATTTCGGGCCTTAAACACACTGGGCAGTTTACCAACACCATGAAATATCAACACTAGTCTGAACAAGAATTACATTTATTGCATCACTAGGCACTAGGGTTGGCGGGTAATGACATGCTCGGAGTGAACATGAATTCATGTGATTGTTTCCCAGGGTTATTCAAGAGTTCACAGTTAGAATCTTTGGTGAACATGTTGTTATGTATATGATACATAATTCTCGAGGGAATTTTAGATGTCAAACTTCCGACAATATGGACAGATGAAGCAGCAGAGGTGGGAAGAGTCAGAGAAGGGAAAAAGTGAGAAGAAACACGATGTGAAACTCCATATCTATGTATGTACATGTATATCTACCAGTAGTACCGCACAAGGCGGTGGCGGAAGTTTCAAAACTAGGAAACCTATAGGAGAGGTTGGTTGTTGTGAATCAGGGATGGCAGAGCGAAGCCACTGATGGACCGAAAGGTGCTTGAGGTCTCCTCTTTTTCTCTCTCTTTCTCTCTTTTTCTCTCTGATTCTCTATCTTTCTCTGATTATCTACCTACCTGCCTACTGATCTATCTGTCTACCTATCTATCTGTCTGTCTGTCTATCTATCCCCCTATCTATCTATCTACCTATCTATCTAGCTGTCTAGTTTTCTAGCTATTTGTCTATCTATCTCCCTGTCTAACTATCTATCTATCTAACTATCTACCTGTCTATCTATCTATCTATCTATCTAATCTATCTAATCTATCTATCTATTATTTTATTTAGCTGTCTCTCTATCTATTTGTCTGTCTGTCTGTCTGTCCATCTATCTATCTATCTATCTATTTATCTATCTATCTGTCTAGCCATCTAGCCATCTAGCCATCTATCTATCTATCTATCTGTCTATCTGTCTATCTGTCTATCTGTCTATCTGTCTATCTGTCTATCTGTCTATCTGTCTACCTGTCTACCTGTCTGTCTATCTGTGGTGCAGTGTCATTCAGTGTAATGTAGTGTAGTGTAGTGTAGCGTAATGTAGTGTAGTGTAGTGTAATGTAGTGTAGTGTAATTTAGTGTAGTGGAGTGTAGTGGAGTGTAGTTGTGTAGTTGTAGTTGTAGTGCTGTGGAGTGTAGTGTAGTGTAATGTAGTGAAGTGTAGTGGAGGGTAGTGACGGGTAGTGTAGTGCAGTGTAATGTAGTGAAGTGGAGTGTAGTGTAGTGTAATGTAGTAGTGTAATTGAGTGTAATTGCGTGCAATTGAGTATAGTGTATTGGAGTGTATTGGAGTGTAGTGTGGTGTAGTGGTGGTTGTAGTTGAAAATGTTACAAAACCCTCACGTTTTGGTCACTTTTGACAAGGTCCACAATCCCTTGCGCCTGCCACGCGAAACGACATCTGAACCTCCAAAAATGGTCCGTACATGGTGTGTTTTGTACATATTGACTTGGAAATGTGCTTCGCGCCACAACAGCGTGCACTTTTTCAACATCTCAAGTTCCAAAAGTGGTCCGTACATGGTGTGTTTTGTACATTTTCACTTCGAAATGTGCTTCGCGCCACAACGGCGTGCACTTTTTCGACATCTCAACTGCCAAAAGTGGTCCGACCATGGTGTGTCTTGTACATTTTCACTTGGAAATGTGCTTCGCGCCACAACGGCGTGCACTTTTTCGACATCGCAACTTCCAAAAGTGGTCCGAGGCTAAGGTGTTTTGTACATTTTGACTTCGAAATGTGCTTCGCGCCACAACGGCGTGCAATTTTTCATCACTCATCTGGCCAGCTGGCTCCGCACCCGCCGCTTTAGCGAGCCTACTTTTTGACCCTCCGGAGCCACAAATCATTGGAAAAACACAGTGTTTTGCGACTTTCCTACCTTTTCGCGCATCTGCATCTTCTTTCTTCTTACTCTTTCTCTTCTACTCTTCTTTCTTCTAATCTTCCTCTTCTTTGCGCTGGATCCCAACACCACGTCGCTCCATCAGCTTGGCTGAGGGGCTGCAAGAAGGGCTCATCGCAACGCCGGCGATCTGCAGATTCGGCGAATGGAGCGCTCAATACACAAGTAGAGAAGCCATGGGAAAAATGACAGAACTGGGGAGCAAAAGTGGTTTGGTACTGCCAGTGTCAGTTGCAAGAGTGCTTGATCAAAGCACATAAAAATCAGCAAACAAAATCAAAACCACGTCAAATACCTGAAGCTACTTGAAGGCATTTGAAGTAGGTCCTAGTATTCAACCTTTGAACAAGCTGGTTTGTGGAACCACTTTGTATGAATGCTAAACTGGTGACACTACGCACACATAAAAAAACCAGCAGGGGCCTACTCAACTCTCTGGGACAACTGGCACGATGTTCACTCAAAAGCATTGTCTATTTTTTTCCTCCGCTGCGGGACGGCCTGCGGCACGGCAGGTTGCCTTTTCTGTGTCAGTAGCCTGCAGAACGCTCATCGTTCCTCGTTTTGCTTTTTTTTTTTTTCTCTTCTTTCCGTAGACACCGATTGACTCAGCTCGATTCAGCTCGTGTGGTCATTTCCATTTTTTGTCTGAGTGTCTGCCACACGTGCAGGTCTTTCAAGTGGCAGCATTCCCGGCTGCTGGATGGTAATGGTGCTCGACGATCTCTCAGGGCACGGTGTGTTGCACGCTGCCCTTTTCCAATCACCAAATAGTTAAAGAAAGGCCTGCGAAGGTCTTGTAATGGAACCCTCGAGTTTGCATTGGTGGCGTATTGCCTGCTTCGCATGTCGCCAAGAACGTCAGGAAATGGGAAGTTTGTTGTGGGCTTCAAGATGCTGTAACTGTCGTCCAGCTAATCGTTGTCACGTGGCTCTCCATCAGCGCTTCTCCAGTGATCCTCTCAGGCAATCATGTAAACGATGCCGTACTTGTAAAGAGAATCAGGACGGTCACGATGCATCAAGAAGTCCCCACAGCGGTTTTGAATTTGGCATTCAGGAGAATCAGAAATGGCTGCGCGCGTGGAAGCTGTTGCTTCAAGAGGGCACCACGGCGCAACTGCGTTCTCATCCAAGGTGGTCGGAGCCTGGCACAATGGTATCCAAAGACAACATTGTAGACGTAACTTTCAGGTGGCTTCAGAATCAAAAATGGTGGTTGCCAAAAGAAATCTAAATCAGAAGGACATCGCGCGCCTGACTCACAGAGCCACACCTCACATGCGCGGCAGAGCTGGGACATGTCATGCAAATCAAGGATTTCAATCAAGATAAAACCAGAAAATACACAATCAGGATATGCTCCAGGGCACTCTTTCAGCAAGGTTGCCAAAGGAAGCGAAGGGTTGTTCCACAGGTCGTTCACGTTCGAATAATCTAGAATACCATAAGGTTTCAGCTGCCTGCGAGATCTCCTGCCATTTCTCCTGTGACAATCTCCCGTTTCTATCTTGGAACTCGCCAAAGGCCTCTGCACAAGCTGTCTCGAATTTCCGCATGGCCTCTGGATCCTCTTCCCGGAAGAACCTTAGATGAGGATATAAGGCGGACGGTGTTGCCCCTCTTGACATCTTATTGGACTTAGGAGAGAAAAGGCTGTGGTAGAGCGCATGGAGGAAGGGAAAGGGAATGGAATCAGCGGAAGGAGTCTGCACCGTGGCCGGCCAGGGGGCTTAGGGTGCAGACTTCCTCTTTTTACCTGAGGCGTCCCTCCAAAACTTACTTTTTCTCTCCAAAATGCTTCCTCCTGCCACTCCTAGGTACGCAAGTGTAGCATCATTCACGTCACCAGGCTGCGAGTGCAGTTCAGGCTGCGAGTCCATGAGAGGTGGAGCAGCCCTTGCTGCAGCTGCAAATAGAGATGAGTAGACCCCAGCTGCTTTTTATGTGCACGTAGTGTCCCCAGTTTAGCATACAACGTGGTTCCAGAAACCGGTATTTGAGTCGATCTTGGATCTGAATTGGGAGGTGTCCTGCAAAGAGTACATGGAGATACATGAAATACGTATGAGCACGTCTGATATGGCAACGCCTGAAACTCAATTTGTGGCTATTCAAACTATGCAGCAACCATCAGCTGTGTTGGCTCCGCCCTGCCTATGGGTGACCAAAGCTTTGGCCTTCGAAGTTCGTAGAGAACAACCTGAAGGCAACCGGTGGCTGTGCAAAGGCCTTTCTGCTGTTTCTCTGCTGCCAAGGGGCGCTTCCATCAGCATCGAGCAGTGCATAAAAGAGGCCCTGGCAAAAGCTCACAGTCCAGCTGGAACAGAACAGTAGTTTCCAAGTCTTTCCAATCATTCAACCGTTCATTGCGGTGTGAAGGAATTTGAGTAAAGGAACCGGAGGAACCGGAGGAAAAGGAACCAACCAGAGACGGCTCACCCCACTGTCTTCCCACTGCAGAGCTAAGTGACCTCGTGACCCAGCTCCTGGCAAAGTGCCTGAGCAAACAGCTCTGAACGGCTGCATTGGCGCATTCTCACAGTTTTCTGTGCAGTGGTTAAACAATTTACATTCTTTCAGCAGAACCATACCTTGGAGATCCTTCTAGTCATGACATGCCATGACTGTTTCAGCAAAACTGATTCGGGTGAAGACTTAGGCCATCGAGGATTCAAGCTTTCAACATCCCTGCAAATCGCCGGAAACTTCACAATACAAAGGGCCACCTCATGGCTTTCAAGTGTAATGCTCTCGTGGGAGAGAAGAGGTATCACCACCTGGCACGTTCTCTTGTGGAAAGTCCTCATGTCAAACTTAAGGGTTAAGTGCCAAGTGAAATGACTGGGGAAGGCTCCCCAAAATCAACAATTGTAAGACTTGCGGCTCATTTGACTTATTTGCGCTTCCAATATTTTGAAACTGAACACTTTGGGACTGCTGTAACCACTGCTGTGACTGTTGTGCCTCAAATTGAAAATCTTCAAAGTCTTCTGCGAAGTGCGCCCCGCGGATCCTTGGAGCTGGATTCAGCGCTGGTTCTGTTCACAGAATGTACAGCAGTTCTCGCTCAGCCGTTGCCGCCATTGCACAATGGTTCAAAAACGTTCTCATTTGGGTCTGTCTGAAACTAGGGTACCACAAAATCCACTGGTTGATCATCAGTTTCCCCTATCAAAATTGCCATTTGCGGGTAAAACCCATTTTCAAACACACCCATTTAGTAGCCAAGACCCTGCGCCACTAAGCGAACCCAAGCTGTGAAACATGGCATAAAGCTCCAATCTCCGTAGTGGAGGTGGAGGGAAAGAAAGCAAATGAAAACAGGAAGACATGTATTTCTTGGTTGAATCAAATGACTTTATCTGTCACTACTTGTTGCAAAACCGCCTGGCCGCTTCAAATAAACGCAAACATATTGCCACACCAAGTGACGCCCAAGTGCTGCCGTTTTGCACCACCGAAATCTGTCCCCATCGCTCCTGTCCAATGTGGGAATGAACGATTTCCGACTTTGGAGTGTAGTATTTACTCAATGTGCAATTGCAATTCCAGTGAAAATGTCATTGCCATTCTGATCGTCTCTGGATATTTGACTATGAGTATTTAGAGCATTCGGAATTGCAATGGATGAGCCTGTTCTGGTACTGAAACTTAAAATTTAGAGATCAAAGTGGCAGCTGAAGCATCAACAAGCATCAACGCCCTCATGACTAACTTTTGTGTTCCTCCTGAGACAGCCTTTGTGCTGTGAAGTAGAGCTTGAGGGCCTGGGGACCCAAACAAGGAAAACCAGTTCTCTTTCATTCGGTGTCATTCGGTTTCGTTCGGTTCGATCAGTTGTCGCAAAAACATACAAAAACATATCCCAGCAAGAGACCCCAAACAGTGTGGGGGAGTGGGAGGATATTGTATGATAATGTTGATGATGCTGATGATGATGATGATGAGGAGGAGGATAATGGTGTTGCGGGCAATGATGTTGAGGATGATCATGTTGAGGATGATGAGGTGTTGGAGGATGATGTTGGAGGATGATGTTGGAGGATGATGAGGTTGAGGATGGTGATGTTGAGGATGATGAAATTGTTGAGGAGGATGAGGGTGAGGATGCTAATGCCCAAGATGAAGTGGAGAATAATAAGGTGGATGATGACGATGTTGAGACGGAGGAGGATGATGATGATGTTGAAGATGAAAATGAGGAGGATGATGAAAAGGACGATAATGTTGATGTTGCGGAAGATGAGGTGGAGGTTGATGAGGTTGGAGATGATGAGGTCTAGGCGGAGGAAGATGATGATGTTGAGAATGCTGATGAGGAAGATGATGATGTTGAGGAGGAGGACCGATCCCGAGACCGGGACCCACACTTTGTGCGAGCCTGCACAGTCGAAATGCACTTGGACATTTCGCAAGGGCCACGTTATACGGAAATTGACATGAGAAAATGCCCGAGACCAGAGTGAGCCCAGAACGCAGACACATATTTTCTGTGAGCCTGCGCTGTCAAAATGCACGTCAACATTTCACAAGAGCCGCCTTTGTGCGAGAATTTACAGGGACAATGCCGGGGCCCAGAGTGAGCCCAGAATGCAGACACACACTTTGTGCGAGCCTGCGCAATCCATTTTCATGCACGTCAACATTTCACAAGAGCCGCCTTTGTGCGAGAATTTACAGGGACAATGCCGGGGCCCAGAGTGAGCCCAGAACGCAGACACACACTTTGTGCGAGCCTGCGTAGTCGAAATGCTCTTGGAGATTTCAGTTGTACGAGCCTGCGCAGTGGAAATGCACTTGGAGATTTCACAAGAGCCACTTTATACGGAACTTTACAGGTAAAAGGCCACGGACCAGCTGGAGCACCATGATCAAGCACCGGTCTTTACCATTACCGTAAGAACCCCTCTGTGTGGACACGTTGTTTGGGGAATCACAAAGCAGACAAACAAAGCAAACAAAGCCGGATCTTCCGGATCAAGCCTCTGCCGGCGTTGGAACGGAATCGCCTTCGAGCTGTGCCACCTTTCTGGATCGCATGGTGGCAGAAGGCTTCGGGGAATCGCAACAGTTCACAAAAAATGGACAGAACTGTCACAGTGTCATGACATGTCATGACATGTCATGACATGTTATGACATGTTATGACAGTGTGAATCATTGTGACATGATCTCTACTTCATTTCTTAAACATTATTTTTTCCAATCATTCAATGCGAAACGCAGCGGTGCATTGCCTGACGCAACGCTTCCAAGACCTCCTCTGGAGAGCGGCCACCTATGTGAAAATGGACATGGAGATGCGGAACAAAAAACATCCTCACCCTGCCATGTCTAAAGCCTGCAACGGCTGTGCACATCTGTGCACCAACACAAAACCCATACCAGGCTGAAAAACGGCAATCGTACCAAATCGTACCAGGTAGCCGAACAGATGGAGTACATTCAAGTGACCGATTTCCTGAGAGAACCAGTGCCGCACATTCCCTATTCCAAAGACCCACACCAGCCGATTGGGTGGAGGACGCCGACATGAGGGCATCATGGGGATCTTCATCGTCAGTTGTCTTGGCTCGTTGAAGTTGCTTCCTGTTCAGCTATATCTCTCAGCATCTCTCATGCAAAGTCGATGCTTGGTTCGGATGCTTGGCGACTGGAGCAAGGCTTGAGGATGCAAGACAGTCATGAGCACCTACATGCATTGACATGTTTCTTTTTTCAAATTCTACATCCTCCATTCAGAATTATTATACATTTTGAATCCTTCACCAATGTGTCTGGATTTCCGCCAAAATCGGCTTGGACATCTTGCTGCTTGCAGGATTCTCTGGAGCCATGCACGTTGGATCATTGGTTCACTCAGCAGATTCCTATGAACTACGTATGAACTACGTATGAACTACGTATGAACTACGTAGCTACAGCTGATATGTTGCTGGCCAAAGCCGCACAGCGTCTGCAGAATGTTTCAGCCGACAATGCTTGGCAGATCCTGGCAGATCCTGGCAGATCTTGGCAGATTGCACACAAGGACATCCCAAAGAAGGTGAATAAGGCAAGGGCCGCTCTGGGATGTGGCCTCAGATGAAATGTTCAAGAAGGCAGGGGATGGTGGATGGCAGGGGCAAGGTTCATGAAGAATCTCCAGAATCTTCATGCCATTCCATGTCCGTAAAGTGCCATAAAGCTACTGAGCGGCTTCTGTGAGTGTTTCAAATTGTTTCAACATACAGCTTCTCTGTGTCGATAGGGACGTGATCCAGAACGAGCCAGAACGAGCCAGAACGAGGAAGCAGTTCTTCTCAGCCATTTTATTGACAAATCCTAACAAATATATACAAATATTGCAATCGCTAGGTGCAATTCTTTCATCCAATCATCTAAATTATTTCAAATCACATCGGAAAATCCCCTTGTCCCGTCCGCAATCATGTCGAATCCGATCCGACTCCGACAAGACACCCGCTGCTGCGAGGGCTTCGAGGGCTGCGAGGGCTGTGAGGGCTGCGGTGCCAGAGGCGGTCCTCACAAGGATTCTGCGCAACCCGCAGCAAATTTCCAAGGCTCAAATGTCTAAAAACTCAAATGTCTAAGGCTATATAGCTTATTTTGATCTTAATTTATCTCATGGTTACAAAATGGTTACCTTAGGTTACTATTGTGACATCTATCCTGAGAGTTCGACCAAAAGTCAGCTCTAGCTGACAGCGAAAGGAGTCAAGACAGATCTACAAGAGAAACCAAGCATCAATACAGCAAAACCCATGATCTCAGCAACTTTGCAGCACCAGTTTCCTTAACAGCTGTCGGATTTCGTCTGCATTTCTTCATTTCACATGTCGACATTTTCGGAGGTTTCAAGCGGAGCTCAAGCCTCGCTGTCTCGGATAACCAGCTGCCTCATCCTGTTGAAATTGCTGAAAGCTGTCTCATCATGCTCGCTGTCAATGTGAAGCGAAATAGCACTATGCACTATGCTGACTATGCTTCTAAAAATGTCGTTGGAGTGTCGTTGTCTTTGTGAAAATCTCTACAGCCCCCAACGTCGAAACCAAGTGAATGTGAATGTTATCCTCAGCCCTCATTCCAACTCATTCCCTACGATTTTTTCTGGTGTCCTCCCGTGAGGCTGGACGAGGCAGAAAGTGTGCCATGGCATGAGAACCAAATAGAACCAGGATTGAGAATTTTATAGCAAAGGATTGTGCCACAAATTATGCCACGACTTTGGTCTGTCAGTGTCAATTGTGTCATCTCAATGCAGCCATATGATGCACCCAATTCGGATGGGGCAAATCATACCACACACTGCAGGATCATGTATGACGTAAGGAAGAGTGGAAGGACTGCGAAAAACTGTCAGTTAGGTGAATCAGTCAGTCTCCTGTGTGGTTGATGCCGTTGTCTTTTGCTGGTGCTAAGCTTGTCAGGATGGGTTCCCAAATATCTTTAGACTGGCTGGGGCCATTGTCTCAAGTTTGGCCGGACTTGCCCTTTATGAGGGTTTCGCCACAAACTCTTCCAATATGAACCAAACCAAACTGTAGCAATTCGTACCCCATATGATCTGCGACTCTATGAACGGGCATTTATCATGGTTCCCCCCATGTGTCACAAGGCCCTTTACAACTGTTTTCACTTGCAATGTGACTGTTCATGACCTTGAGTGAATGACAGAATGACAGTTCAAACATCAGCAAAGTGGTGATCCACATGAGACTTGTTTTGGTCGTAAAAGAAGCTCGCACATCGGACAGTTGGCTTTCCGTGAAAGATGACCATCCCGACCCCGTTGTGACAAACACCACTGCTGCCATGGCCATAATGCCATAGCCACAGAATGCCACAGAATGCCACAGTTGGCTGCCACAGATTCACATTGTTTTCATTGGTCCATTTCTCAGCGTCTCGCGTCGCTTCGTGAATTGGTGCAAAGCTAGACTACTGGGTCAGCGCCAGGGGTGCTTAGTGCTTGGCAGCTCCTGAAAGTTCAACCAACAACGCACAGTTTTCTTCCAACAGCATGACAGAATATGACAGATATGACAAATATCCAGATTCAAAATATGGAAGCGGTTCGGCTGCAGCCCCGCTGCCCGAAGTTGGCCCGAAGGTTTCAGCTGTGATTTTGGCAAACAAACACCTTGCGTCTCTGATTTCCTTGACATTCAAGCATCTGAGGTATTGAAAATCTGCTTGAACGATGGCTAGGGAAAACCACACTCTGAAGACTCCCATCATCGCCCATCAGCTTCAATATCCCTTTGGACTTCCCAGTGCTGGGCCTTCTTGATGTAAACAGACTTGACTTACAAAACTCAATCCATCTCAATACATCCCAATACTTACCTTGCAGGCCTTGCAGGCCTTGCATGATGCTTTTGGAGGTGTGGAGATGATCCTAGCTCCATGTAGTTCCGGCTATGTAGCGGGGTTCTGAGCTTCCTGAACTTGGAGCAACTCTGATTTTGTTGAGAAACAGGGGTGTCTTGGCAATCTCTATCACTCTTCCCAGCTTGATGTTTAAACAATTTTCGGCTGCAAATGATAAGTGGCAGGGCAAGGTGTTCATTTCTTACAATCACTTGCTTGGGATTTTGACCTTGACCAAGAAAGAGGTGGAAACTGTGGAAACATGTGGAAACCACGTACAGATTGTACAGCGACTTGGTGAAATCTGACATCCAGACTCATCCAGTCTGTGGTCCTCTCGGTCAAGCACATTAGATCCAAGTGACACTCTCGATCAGCCGAAGCACATGTGATCAATGGCTTAGCCGCTTAGCCTTCTTGTCAGTAGCTGCAGTTAGTCTTCAAACCATCATTTCTCTGGAAATTGACACATTGATTTTCTGGTAACCTTGCTGAGAATCCGCTGAATTTCTTCAAGTGGATTTCTATGCAGAAGAAAAACATCACCAATTTGTGTAAAGAAAAACGAAAAAACACAGCTCCTAACTTCTTACTTCTCAACTTTCTCGCCCATTCTGGTGCAATGCGCCGAGCTCCGTCTAACTTGGACCACTGAGGGTTCGCCAATCAACGGGCGAAAAGAGCACTCCCTTCAGACATTGCGCAGCTCACTGCGTAGCTCAAGCGCAATGCGCTGAGAAGTAAGGTCAACAGTGGTCAAACAGCGCCGTTTTTTTCGAAGAAATGGTGCATCTGTTCAGAGGCAATATCGTCCCAGCAGTTTGAGGCATTCCAAGTACTGGTTGGCTCCGTGCATGTTATACTGAATGATCTTGGCATTTGCAACAGATTGAAATTGAGCACCGTAGTTCTATCACTTCAGACCGTCATCACTATATCATTTTTGCAGATCCGATGTGCAGTCATCTGTATCATTTGTCACCTGGATGCCTAGGGTCCACCTGGCCAAATCCCTTCACATCCTTCACCACTTGACCACTCATCACCGTGGCACCGGTTCGCAATGTCGTGGCTCATTGAGGTCGAGCCTGGGAGATCATTGGAAAGCGTTGCAGGTGCAGCTTGGAACTTCTTCACGTATCTTCTGCAATTTCGCATTTGTTTCGTATTGTTTCACTCCGGATCTGTTGGAAACCTTGCAGAAAACTGCCATAAAAAGATGTCAACTGAGTCAACTAAGAGTTTTTGTGGTATGTCCAGAGCATGCAAATATGTTTAATATCCTGAGGAAACCTCAAAATATCTCAAAATGATTTTCGTTCACTTCTCCATCGCTGCTTTTCTTGCCCGCTTGGAATTATGTGCTTGAAACTATCTGACCTATACCTATTCTATTAGATTTCTTCCTCAAACTTCTCTCCGAAATTGATCTTCCACATCTTACAAAGTCTCTGCCACGTACATGGATTGGTTTTTCCAGGTCTCACGTTTGTTCTCAGATGCGAGTTCTTCGAGTCCTTGCGAGTCTGAGCCGCCTGGCAGCTTGGAAAGGTCCTGAAATCCCTGAAAATGCCGGAGCACGCCTGTCGGGATTTGGTCACCTTCACGCTAGAACCATTCGAAGAATTCCTTTAGAACCGTTGTTTCTTGATGTTGGTTGCAGCTGTGGTTGTTGCTATGCCAGTTTCAGGCTTGATCACTTCTCGTCCAAGCTTCTTTGAAGTGTTTGGACAACGTTGAATATGTTGAATCCAATTCATGCATCACTGAATGCGTCCTCTTCCCATCCCATCACTGCAAGCCTCACGATTTGCGGTGCCTGGCGGAGTTCCCAAAGTATTTTGGCATAACGGATTTTGAAATGTAACCAATACATGGGTTCTAAAACCAGGAAATAATTGGATATACTTTGTATATGTATCTACATTTACAAGCACCAATCAACACCCCTCTTTCGTAACTTGTCACCTCTGAAAATATCTAGGCCCCCACCTGTGTGACGTGTGTGGTACGGATCGGCTGCGGCTTCACCTGGCCGCTGTGGCAATGAACAAAACTCTGCCAAAATCAGATTCAATCTGTGCAAACTCTCTTAAAGTCTCATTTTCTGTGCCTGTGAGTTGCGGAATTGTCATTTAGTGACACTCATTTCATAGCGCTGTTAGCACTCAAAGCCCAGCTGATAAAAGGCGTCGACGTCTGTGACTCAAATGCTGCCTCCATTGCATGCTCCATTCCGGGCATGGCCAATCGCTGATATGGCAAAGGTTGTGCCTGCCGAGTGCTGGTGTGGCGGGCACCGAAAGATAATTCACCAGACGTATCTTCCCCTCAAGGGCAATCAGAAAACTGTCAGTCTCCGGCTTCGGATGCACATCGTTGCAAGTGATGCGCACCAAATCTCATGTCATATATGTCATCATCAGGCTGTCACATACCACATTATCCACATTATCCACATTATCCACATTATCCACATTCCTGTTCCACAGGTTCCACAGGTTCCACAGGTTCCACAGGATATCACATGACGCCTGAGGTTGAGGAGCTGGATAGCCAGCAGTACGAGGAGCCGTGTACCTTGAAGCGGCAAGTGGCAAGTTGCTAAGTAACCTGGATGCTGTGGATGAAGGATATTTTTGGGCCCTCTGATTCTCTGGCTTAGGATGGTGATGATGATAGTGATGGTCATTATGGTGATGGTGAAGTACCTGAGACTGGCGTGGCATGGTGTGGGTTGGACATCATTCGACATTTGTCACAACATCCATGAAACATCCCAGGCTACCAGGGCTGCCGTTGAGGCTCCGTGCGATGCTGGCAAGGTCTGAGGATGATAGCCTGTGACACGGCCCGAAAATCTTTCAGTGCCAAGTCATATCGTCACAATATCGCATATTACCATGGCTGTCTTATGCTGTCTTGTCGATCCTTCGGAACAGCACTCTCTTTGCTTCAAATGCGTAAAATCATCTAGCAGAATCTTGCACGATCCAGTTTCAAACCATCCAGTTTCATCGAGACAAACTTCTCTTGCAGGTTTCTGGGCTTTGGAGGTTGTGGCAGGTGTATGGATGGCTCAATCAAACACTGATTATGCAGGTCCCCTGGTGCCCCTGTCTCTGAAACGGCTCCAGCCTGCCAAATGGCTGCTGAACGTAGTGCCTGCTGCATCGGAACTATTCGGATAGAACACTATTGAAAAATGTTGAAACTCAGACTTTGGGCTAGAAAAATTGGAAAAAAACATCTTCACTGCCATTTTAAGGACAGTTTTGTAGATTCCACTATCGATTCCACTACCTTCCTTGGATGAGATGGAGTGACCGAGGACACGTGATGGGCCTTGCGGCTGCGGCTTCTCCATTGGTGGGGAGAAGGACGCCTTGGCTCCGGTTCAAAGCAGTTCAAAGCAGTTCAAAGCAGTTCAAAGCAGCTTTGTTCGTCTACGGGTCTGCAGTCATTGCATGTCATTGCCATGTCCATTGCCATTGTATTGCCTTGTCTTGACTCACAAAGCTTCCAGGGCTTCATACGATTTGCTGAGCTCCTCGTTGGGCAACCTGCAAACAGGCCAAACTTATCAAGTTTCCTGAGTGAAAATGCCACTACGAATCAATGTCTACCAACGTCATGGCGAAGACGCAAATAGCGGCCCAAACCTCCAAACAAACCACACTGACATGATGATTCGCTGATGTGTTTCGATGTGTTTCGATGTGTCTCGATGTGTTTCCGTGTTGATTATTTGAACTTAAGGCACAGTCCCCACATTGCATCTGTTGCATATCTGTTGCATATCTGTTGCATCTGTATCTGTCTGAGAGCCTGTGTCTCTGGTGGGCCCGTAGCGTGCCTGGAGCTTGGATTGCGTCTTTAGCTAACTTCACCGCACTTGCAATTGACAAGATGGGGTCCAAAAGTGTAAGCTCATACTTCAAATATCTTTAAGCCCTATTTCTATCTGTAGCAGTTGTCTGCAAAAAAACATTACTAGTACTATTTTTGACATCCACCACCCAAAAACAGCATTGTTCATTTGTTTTTGTCTCTGTATCTCCAACATCACTGCCAAGGTACCCAGGGCTCACATGCTGTGTGACTTGTGGAACCTCGGCGGTGGTGACAGGTGACACTCCAATGGGGCACCAAGGTGCGACCCGTGGAATCTCGGAGAATCTTGGAGCATGGAAGCAGCGAAGCACGCCATGAAAAAAAGCACTGTGACGTTATCTGGTAAACAAGTTTGATCGTGCTGATGCAGCTCTGCAGCTCGGTTAAAGATGATTAAAGTATATTAGAGTGTCGAAAGTTGTCTCATCAGCTCTGTTGGCATCTAATTAGCATCTATAAGCTGATTGTTAGCTATGTTCTTTCCTGCCCTTAGCACCACAAGTCCTCCAACTCGCTTCAGATCTCCCTCCAGCTTTCTCCCCCAGCTTGGGTCTCCATACTTCAGTCCGTGGCAGAGGTGCCGGGGCATAGTCCTCGTGGCTCAGGTTGGGAACGGTGAACATTTAATACATCGGAAATACATCAGAAATACATCAGAAAATATGGCGCTCTAGGCAAAAACTCCTCTCAAACGGATCTCATTACCTGCCACTGAAGCAGGTCCAAGAATTCAGTCCTGTGGCTCGTGATAAGCAGTCCTGGCTCGTGCTTTTCAGACTCTTCAGACTCCCATCCAAACAACTCTCTAGGATTCTCTGGGTGCATTTCATTTTGTAGCGGCGGCTGTAACATGGCGGTGTTTCTGCTGCACATGTTGCGTCGGCCTGGTCGAATCATGGAATCATGGAACTAGATCTAGATATTTCCATCATTTTCCAACCTGTCCAACCGGTCCAACCGGTCCAACCCCTTTCGCACAAAAAGTCAATAGTCTACATTCATTATCATTCATTCACATTCACATCATTCACAATTTCTTGAGAGACATGATCTAGAGTCTAGAGCACTTGATGCCGCAGTCCAACATGCTATCAATGCTATCCTCTATTTCTGACACACGTGCCCGTTGAGTGCGTGGCGCTGATTCCATTGGCTGGGCATATCCTGACAGGGCTGGATTTGCACGAAAAGAATGTGCCAATCGACAAAGTGCGTCTGAATCTTGCTTGGAAACATATTCCCATATGGACTCTTTCCCAACGAAGGTTTACCCAGAAAGTCTGTATCAGAGAAATGAGGCTGGGAAGGTACACTTTGAGCTTTCCAAGCCATTCCTGGGCCCTATGAGCTGCTGCCATGAGCTCCCCCCTGCCTGTCATTGGCATGTAGGGTTCGTAACCTGACAGGCACGGGCACAACAGGCACAACAGGCACAACAGGCACGACACCGAGACGAAAGATCCCATTTGACCTGGTGGCCCCGGCTGCTCCTTTTTCTGGCCGCACCGCTGATCAGTTTGTCTACCAAGTCTTTGTTTTCTTTAATGTGAGTTTCGGAAATTTATGGTGACTTTAGGGTGTAGGTTCAACAGTTTGCGTATCCCAAACAACTTTTTGAGCTGCTTGGCTTTATGCTTGTGGGATGGGCTTTGGATCTTAACTTTCTTAACTGATTTTAACTTCAACATACTTCAACCTTGTCAGTGCTAATCAGAGACTTGTAGCTGCCAGCTTGGTCATGCGGCTCACACGAGCCGACTCAAAGCTTAAACTTCTTCATGACCTCGACTCGGCCATGATTGCAACATGGTCGCTGGAAAAAATTCACTGGTCTCATCCCTCCTATCTGTTGGATTCTGTTGGCATACATATCATACAATACAGATCAAGCCTGGGGCAAATCAAATCCAACCCTGGCTTGTATCTTCGACTTTTCCCGTCAAATTATATAGGTCCAATCCGTCCCTCGCGCTTTGGTAGAGACATGAATTTGGGACCCACTCATCTTCCCGAATCTTCTCATCGCATTTGGAACTTCTACTGCAAATTTGTGAGAGTTTCCAGATAAAATCCATTGGTGTTCACGATATCATACCATCCCAAACTAAGTATATCGTCATGATCTCCATAATTATATCATAATTATATCATAATCAGTCATAATTTTGTCATAATCGTCATACGTCAACGTTTGGTTTCCATCGTCGTGACAAGCCACAGCCGCGGTGATCAGCATCTGTCTGCGACGCACCTAGCGGGAGCTCTTTCAACTGTTGTTACATTACATGTTGTTACTTATAAATGTATGAGACACGTGTCATCATTCATATTCTTCCCCATTATTCATTTTATTCATCATTCTTCAACAGTTATCACCAAACATCATTGCATGGTGTATCATGTGCATCATGTGTAGAATCTATCATGTATGCATTCATATCAATTTACATCTATCATTTATCCATATCTATCCATATCTATCCGTATCTATGCGTACTACCCACCAGCTTCCTTTGTGAGAAAAATGCCACACCATGCCGCACCTCAGTGTCGAGTTTGGACATCTCTGTGACGACCTGTTTCATCTCTGCCATGCCATCAGCCTGGGCAGCCATCGGAATCGCGTTGATTTCACCACATCCATCGCTTTAAGCAGTAATGTCAGACATGTCAGCTTGACTGATATCCATTAGTTCAAATAGCGACCTATTCGACCTATTCTGTTCATTTGTGGTGTTCACGTCCAGCTGCATGACAGTCCTCTGGCCAGCTTCGTAGCAGTTTGGGGTCCAGACATCAGGCTTAAAGCCATATCTTGGCCTTGGAAGGGAGAGCTGCGCGTGGATATCGGTGATGAGCGGTGGAATGCGGTTGCTGGCTCTCGCTATACAGGCTGCACATAGCGAGGTGGCGAGGAGTGCAGCCAAGATGCAGGATGCGCTTCAAGGCATTTTCTAAGCAGAGAGCCTGGACGACAAGTTGTGCTGTGAGGAACCTTGTCAATTCATGACAAAAACATAGAAAAACATGCAAAGATTTGCTGCAAAGGCGTATAGAGAATACATTGAGGCTCTTGGGTGAAGAGATCGGAGAGGTCTTGTGGATGCATTCGCTTCTGAACGACACTTTGATATGAATCTGCTTGACATGCATCAAACCAAAAACCCGATCGACAGTGTCGTTGAGGCTATGCATGGGGGTTTCTCATGTTTTTCTCATGTTTTTTCTCATGTTTTTCTCATGTTTTCTCAACTTGATTCTCAACCATTTTCGAAGGCATTTCACTGGTTTTGGTGGTGAAGCAATGTGAAGCAATGTGAAGCCTCGATGGCTCGCATCTTCTGATCCAAGGGCATGCGATCCACGTTGACCCACGTCTTGTTCAATGCTTCGCATGCGGCCTGTGCTGCTCGGGAAATCACTCCGGAATGGTCCAATCTCTGGTCCGGAAATCCAACAGTCACATCATGTCACATCATTTGCATCATACGCCAAGTGTGGCTTTTGGCTTTTGCACATGGGATTATTGGAACAAACACTGATCTAAGGAACAACTCATCTTCCATACCATTTGCCGAAAACCTCCAGATCACATTGCTCTCAAAATAGCCGCAAAAGTGGACAAGTGATCAATTATTTTTTCAGAGTTTCTTGAATCTAAGGCTAGTGAAGAATGTTTTTCAAAGAATTTCCGCAGCTGTTTTTGCTGTCTCCGGCGCTGTCAATGCAATGAAGCCGATGAAGCTTTGTAGCTTTTGCAGCTGACTAAGAGGCCACGACAATCAAACTCCTGGAGGTGGGCAGGAAGATCTGCACCTTGCAACAGCGCCTCTTCAAACAACGTGCCCAAAGTTAAACTCTGAAGGCTGCTTGGAAACTTCACATGCTCTAAGCTCTGGTTGAAACTATCTCCAAAGGTCAAGCTTTGAAGGCCACTGGGGAAGTGCACATCATCCAAGCTTTGATGAAACTGAAAGCCAAAAGTAAGGCTCTGAAGCCCCTCTGGCAGTTTCACTCTTTGGAAGCTTTGGTTGAATCGATCACCCAAGATCAAGTTCTCGAGGCAATTGGGGAAGTTCACGTTCTCCAGACTCTGGTCAAAATAAGCACCAAATGTCAAGCTTCGGAGACCCGTGGGCAAGAGCACATTGTCCAATTTCCGGTTGAATTGATAACCGAAAGTCAAGGACTTGAGGCCACTTGGCAACCTCACTTCGTCTAAGCTTTGGTTAAAGCGATCCCCGAAGGTCAAACTTTCGAGGCCTGCTGGGAAGTCAACCTCATCCAAACTCTGGTTGAATCTATCTCCAAAAGTCAAAGACTGTAGGCCCGTGGGTAGATTCACTGTATCCAAAGTCTGGTTGAAACATGCGCTGAAAGTCAGGCTCTTGAGGGTAGAGGGTAGGGTCACCTGATGCAACGATTCTTCCAACCTCTTTCCGAACGTGAAACTTTCTAGTGAATATGGTAGAGTTATTTGATCCAAGCTCTGACTGAAGCATGCGCCAAACGTCGAACTTTGAAGATTCTTAGGCAAAGCGACCTGATCCAGCCTCTGGTTGAACGAATCTCCAAATGTCAGACTCTGAAGGCTGTCAGGCAATTTCACATCAAGGCTTTGATTGAACTCTCTCCCCAAAGTTAAGCTCTGAAGGCCAGGAAGGCCAGCTTGCAAATCTACGCGATTGAAACTCTGATTGAATCTACCAGGGAATGTCAAGCTCTTGAGGCCGGCCGGGAGGTTTACCTGCTCCAAACTCTGGTTAAAATCATGTCCAAACGCCAAGGCCTGTAGACTTCCTGGCAAGTTCACTTCATTCAAATTCTGGTTGAAACGATCCCCAAAAGCCAAGGACTGGAGTGCGGGAAAATTCACCTCGTCCAAACTTTGGTCGAATTGACTGCCAAAGGTCAGTCTCTTGAGCCCTGAAGGCCAAATCACTTGATCCAAAGGCTGATTGAATCTGGCGCCAAAGGTCAGTTCCTGGAGATTGGATGGCAGAGTCACATCGAAACTTTGATTGAAATCACATCCAAGGGTTAAACTCAGGAGACCATTCGGAAAGCACTTCACATCATCTAGGGCTTCATTGAAAATATGTGAAAATGTTAAGCTCCGAAGACTGACTGGCAAGTCCACCAGCTGATTGACCGAATCAATTCCTACCAGTTTGGTGATCCCTTCCAATGAGAATTCTTTCTCGGTGTATTGCATTCTTTTGACGAAGCTCCAGGTCGCATAAATGTCGACAGGAAGATGCACATAAGACAAAATAACGGAATCTCCAAGAATTCCTTGTTGCACCAAAGTCTTGTCCAAACACAAGGGCAAAGATCCATGCTGAACAAATAGGCCGGCACCTGGTTTGTGTGGTACCTTTTCACAAATCATCGTTCGCAGCTCACGGCCAGTCAGTGACTCAGACACGCTGAAGTGTAGACTTTGGCCATGCAAACTGATGACCTCAATCTTGACGCTGGGCCCCAGGCTGGGCAAATCGAGCAAACAAGAAGCGTAAGAAGCCATGACGGTTTTGTCAAATTGACAGTCACCGCAAGTCACGGCAAGTCACGGTAGTCCCTCCTTGGGAGGAGACTTTGCTAAGGACATGCAGTTGCTGCGTCCTATAACCATCTATAATCTATGTACACCTGAAGAGTCCTTGGGCCGTTGAATGCAGAAAGGATCTGGTCCCATTCCCCAATCTTGATTCTCAAATTTCTGAAGCTGCATCTATCAGAAATAGATAAAAAAAAAAAATATATATATCAATTATATTAGACATGTCCACAATCATGTTGCTAGTGTCTCTCTGCCTGTGAAACCAAACGTCAAAGAGCAAAAAAACCGCATGGTGAATCCACCAGCAACGCGCCTGGAACTCCTCTGCCTGGCAACGCTTCCCCAAATCACAGTGTCGTCCAACGAAACCATTCACACGGAGATTCTTTCAGATCCTTTGAGATATCTTGAGATATCTTGAGATCCTTTCAGATCCTTTCAGTGTTTTTCAAGTCATCCAAGAACCAATGGCTTCTATGGCTGCAGGATGGTGCTACATGGTGCTACGGTACTAAGACCACACTATGGCCGCCTCGTATGCATTGAGCACCTCAGCCTGAAGACTCGCTAAAGTCCTATCAGAATGATTAGCGCTGAGCCAACGTGAACCACAGCGAAGGTCAGAGCACTTCACATCACTTCACGTTGAATCGAAACATTTGATAATTGTGTTGCCTGGGCTGCTTTTGCTGCTTGTGCTTGATGATATGCCGTTTGACATGGAAGGAAACATGGAAACATCACACAGTTTGGTCTTCTGTGGCTTCGTTAAATTCTCTGCAGAGTCAGGATCTGTCTCACAAAAAGGTCCTCACGGTGAAGAAGGAGCGCACCATCCAACAGTATCTCCACTCTGCCTTGCAATGGATCACAGTCAATGGGCAAGTACGGGCAAGAAACATCTCTTGTTTCTTGTTTCTTCTACACTCTGCCTGCGGCATTGCCAAGCCCTTTATAAAGTTTGGTGCTGCATTTAGAACTGTGACCAGTTTCAGGAACGAATGGTTTCAATCGGAACCATTGGATCAGCTCTCAATACACTGTTGACAACCAGAAACCCTATTGCAAGAAGAGAGAATAGCAAAATAACATAAAAGAACAGTGCTTCCGTCTATTTTGAGCGACAATGTTGCAGGAGAGACAATAGCGAAACATAGCGAAGCTTTGAAGGACACTTTTCACATCTTTTCACCCACACCGACCTGTGCCATGGCGGTGCTTTTCTCCGCCTCGGCCACTGCCTCCGAGACTCCGAGCTGTGTGGGTTGCCATTCCTTCCCACCATTTCCCACCTTTTTTTGCGGCCGCTGTCCCAAATTCACAGAAAGTTCTGGTTGCAGAGTTGGGACCAGATCACTATCTCCCAAGAACCATCAAAATACCATGGCAATTCAAATATCATCCCCAAATTATACAGTACATCAGTACTAGTAGAACATGATACATCTGGGATTCTTGAGTCATTGATCTCAGATATATCATATTTAACAAATGCACAACATATCCACAGGATCTTCTACCGGACGTGCCTCTGGTCCATAGAGCGATGCCAAGGTTGGAAGCACCTGTCGGGAGGGTTTGTCACCGAACGAAAAGTTTTCATCGATGAAACAGTTGGAGCTAAGTGGCATCAATCCGAATCATGATGGGCATTTCAGCCAAAGGATGTATTGACTGTATTGTGACTGTATTGTGACTGTATTGTGACTGTATTTTCTGTATTGATGTATCATTTGGTAATTTCAGTGAGCCCAGGCTGGTGGTTCATATATGTTCATGTTGGCCATGTGGGATTCCGAGTCCACTTGGATCTTCGGCACCTTGGCCGTTTCGGCCTTGCTTTGGGCTTCCACCTTGAGCCTTTGCCGCTCGGCCACTTGCTGTAGCAAACCTGGCAGGGATGGAGACACGACCAGCAAAGAACCTCGTTGAAAAAGGGGGGAGCGGTATACATGATCAGATTATGATCAGATTATGATCATTTGATAAAATTTGATATTTGTGAAATGGCTAGTGGAAACTGCTTGCTGTCGACATATGGGATGAAGTCATCAACCTCCAAGGGTTGGTTGTTTCTGTTTCAAATGCCAAGTGATTAAAAACTGATCAAATTTGCAAAATTGAATCATGGAAATTCGGAAAGCCATTGAAACAGATCTGCCACGCCTCGTAGGAGTGGCAACAACTCCTGCAAGGAATCTTGAGTGCCTCCCCCGACGCCATATGACGCCATCTCCCTGTGACATCCTGCCCGGTCTGTGGCCTGTGGCCCCTGTGGCCCGGTTCCCTGGTGTCCTTTGGCTTTGAGACTTGACATCTTTGCATCAGCAGCTTTGTACAGGCCTCGCGATTCCAGGAGTGGAAATGATCCACATGGATGGGGGTGCCGCTTCAGCCCAAGCCAATTCTAAGATTCTAGAAATTCCAACAATGGTGGCATGGATGAAGCTGTAAGGGTGATGTGTCTTACGTGACGTTTACAGACAATTTCGACAAGCAGCAACTCTTCTTTTGCCAAATCATATTGTCACAGCCGGCCCTCACATCGTGGATTGCCTCTTGGCTCAGTATGAAACCATGAAGAACACGTATCACAATAGGAGAACTGTGATCGTCTGCACCTTCAATTTCTTCTATCCGATACTATCCACTGCCTGGCTTCCATGCAACCCTTTTTTCACTCTAGGGATCTGTGCAGTGCAAGGCGTACCAGCTAGTTGAAGAAACCTACTTGCAGCTCACATACAATCCTTGTGAACAGAGCTGTTCTAAATCCAACAAATTCACACGCTCCACGCTCTGTCTGAACCTGCTGCCAAATGTCAAGCTTCGGAGTCTGGGCAAATTCACATTATCCAAGCTCTGATTGAACTTGTCGCCGAAAGTGAGACTCAAGAGGCTCTGTGGTAAGTTCACATCCACCAAACTTTGATTGAAATTGCG
The DNA here is from genome assembly GCA_947184155.2 of Cladocopium goreaui. NCBI lineage: Eukaryota > Dinophyceae > Suessiales > Symbiodiniaceae > Cladocopium > Cladocopium goreaui. Next base: position 37,834 of record CAMXCT020001863.1, read on the forward strand.
ACCAAAAGTCAAGCTTTGAAGTCCACCGGGAAACCTCACCCCATTCAAACTCTGGTTGAACTCTTCTCCAAATTTCAGGGTCTCAAGGCCCTCCGGTAACATCACATGCTCCAGGCCGTGGGAAAAATCATGTCCAAATGTCAAGCTTCGTAGCCCACCAGGCAACTTCACATCATCCAATTTTTGGTTGAATCTGTCCCCCAGAGTCAATCTTTGAAGACCAGTGGGCAATTTCACCTGATCCAATGGTTGGTCAAAATGTCTTCCAAACGTCAATTCCTGAAGCTTGTCAGGCAAGCTCACCTCATCCAAACTTTTGTCGAAAAACCCACTCAGAGTCAAGCTCAGCAACCCAGGTGGCAAATGCAAATGCTGCAATTCCTCGTTGAACACCCCACACAACCTCAAAGTCTGAAGGCCGCTTGGTAGAGCAACGTTTTCCCACTTCTCCTTGTTGGGGTGGTGCGAGCAACTTTGAACACAACTGCCAAATTTAGATAAATTCTGCAACTTCCCACGTTACATCGGAGTAGCCGTTCAGTCAACTGGATTGAGTAGACTATGTTTGCAACTGATTGGGGGAACACACGAAAGCTGCTGCTTCAACACGATCTTTAACTCAACCCTGGTCCTTTAGCAAATCACTGAAAGTCAAACTCTGCAAGCTGTCCGCACAATGCATCCCATCCAGATTATGGTTGTAGTTGACCAAATTCTTCAGGCTGCTGGGCAAAGTTGCTGGATGCAACTTGTGACAGAACCATTCCCCAAAGCTCAAGCTCTCCAGGGCTGGAAGTTTGACATTGTCTAAATTTTGATTAAACTTGGCACCAAAGCTTAGATTTCGGAGACTCTGAGGTAGCTTCACATTTTCCAACCTGTGATTGAAGACATCGCCCAGGGTCAGGCTCTGCAAGCCATTTGGCAGTGCTACTGATTCCAAGCTTTGGTTGAAGGCGTATCCCAACGTCAAACTCTTGAGCCCATCGGGCAGTTTCACCTGATCCAAAGGTTGATCAAATTGTCTTCCGAAGGTCAAGCTTTCAAGACTCTTTGGCAAAGCAACCCGTTCCAAGCTCTGGTTGAACATGTAATCAAATGTGAGGCACCGAAGGGTTTCGGGTAGATTCACAGACTCCAAACTTTGGTTGAACATATGATCAAAGGTCAGAACCTGCAACGTCTTTGGCAAGTTCACCTGATCCAGACTCCGATTGAACATGATGCCAAAAGTTAAACTCTGCAAAGCAGGGGGCCAACGTATCTGATCCAAGCTCTGTCGGAAGTTATGTCCAAAAGTCAACCTTTCCAGTCGACTTGGTAAGCTCACACCGTTCAAACTATTGTTGAAATCCAGCCCAAATGTCAAGCTCCGAAGGCTGTTGGGCAAATTTTGGCACAGCTTTTTGGATTCAATTCCTGCAAGTTCAGTCACCCCATCCAAAATGAAGTCTTCATCAACCTGCGATCCTTTCAAGAAGCTCCAAACTGCATAGATGTTGACCTTCTGGTAGACATAGGATAGGTTCACATGGCCGACAATGCCTTGCTGAAGTAAGCTTACTCCAAAAAGAAGGGGTGAAGATCCGTGTTGAATGCACACCCTGACACCTGCTTGCAATGGTAGCTTGTCGCTAATCATCTGCTGGAGTTCGCGACCAGTCATGGAATCAGGGACATTCAACGACAGTGGAATATCTCCATGCAAACTGACAACCTCAATGCTCACCGCATTGTCTATGCTCACCGCATTCACCGCATTCACCGCATTCTGACTTGGCTCTGAAGGGTACGCCATGAGGTCAGCAAATCAGGCACACTTGGGACGTGGAGTCTCGTCATGTTCTGACATCAGCTGTGGTGCGACGTGAGATCGAATTGGGTTCCATTGAATTCCAAATTTGGTACTTTAAAATGTTTGGGGTTCTAGTGAATCACCACTCATGAATTCTTCAGGAACTTTTTGCATTTTTCACTTCTGCGGAGCACTATCTCGGCTGGAAGGCTGCAACAATCCATTTTTTTTAGGGGATCGTGAATGGTGTCAGTGGCTGGTCATCCAATCATTACTGCACATAACCTGTTCAGCAGCCAGAATGAACATCGAAAGCAATGAAACAACAAAAAACGTCGTGACACTCTCTGATTTCGGGTCACATTCACAGCCTGATCTCCAAACAGAAACATATCTGTAACATATCATAACAGTATGTCATAACATATCTAACCAAACTTCCAACATTGACCTTTTTCGACCAGGCCCGGTGACAGAAGTGACAGAGGTGACATGTTGATGTCGAGTCGATCGAATCGAGTCGCACCTCCCAATCCTCGTCCTTCACCAACTCCACCAGCTGCTTCGACTTCTTCCCTCCTGGCCGTGACAGGTGTTGGTTCCTGTTCGAACAGCATCTTCTTTAGAATTTCCGAAGAAACTCGTATTTAGATTCCTCCAGTTCATAGAGTCATATAGAGTCACTAATGACGGCATCTTGTTGGATTTCGATTCTTTCGGCACCCTGAACACATTTTAATTCTGATGGAAGACCTACTACGTTTGTCCAGTTTGCAGACCTGGTCCGGCGATTTCTGCTCACAAAAAGTCCACTGGCACTGGCAGAAGGTACTCCAAATGTGGCTGGGGCAAGTCATGGAACATATTTCTCTTGACACTTCAACAATCTTCAACAATCTTCAACAATCTTCAACAATCTTCAACAATCTTCAACAATCTTCAACAGCTGTTGCCGTTGCTCAAGGGTTACAGCCTTACAGCGTCAACATCCCCATTTGCAGCGCTCCATCCAAAGCGATCATTGTGGCAGCTGCCCTTAGTTGGCGCCATTGGGTACTGTATTGGCATCTTTGCGGGACAGTCTTGACCAACCTCTATCCCAACCTCTATCGGGAAACTGTCGTGAAAGAGTAAACAGAAGGTTTCGGTGTGGCCGTTGTTTAGCATTGCTAACTTAGCATCCTTAAGTCGCTCAAGTTGATCGGCCAGTTTTTTCATCAGGCATCGTCAGCGACCGCATCGAAATCATCCAACAGATCGGGCCGGCAGACTGGGCCTCCCGGGTGGACTCCGTTTTGGGCGCCCCGACTGATGCCATGCCTTCGCAAAGTTCTCCTGGGAGACTTTGCTTTGGATGCCGCAAAGCCGCGCCAACCTGGCAGAGTTGGAAGAACGATTGGAAGAACGATTGAATCGATTGAGTTAAAATTCCTTTGTTTTGTCATTTTGATCTTCCAACTATATGTGTTCAACTTTCCCAGATCAGCTCATAGCCACATCCACTATCCATCCAGACACACCAACGTGTTGAGTTTCCTCCGGACCTCATGGCACTCTCGAAGGTGGACGCAGCAGTGGCCAGCGCTTTACCTGTAGAACCGGGGAGTCTCCAAAGTGGTGCGTACCAACTTACCAAAAACATCCTATTCAAATTGTATATTTAAATTGTATATATATATGCATATATATATATATATATGTATATATATCTATATTTATATGAGATTTAAGAGATGGAAAAACTTTGGCATTTCTGCAACTGCAGGCACCAGTAGCTGATTTTTCATTCTGGTCCACTTCATGAAATCGCATGCAGCATGCAACGTGATGGTGGCGAAATTCCACATCCCAAATTGTGGGCCCAAGGATCGACCAGCTTTCCTGTTACTGAAGATCACTTCCGGACATTCCCCTGGTGACCGGAAGAGTTACCCCGTGAACCGGAAAGATCGGAAAGCCTTCACCCTATCCCTGGGTATCCCTGGGTATCCCTGGGTATTCCCGGCAGCTTCTGGCTTCCAACGTTTGCTCCATTTGGCTCACCTGGCTGACTGCGATACTTGCGAGGCGGCACGCCTGACCCGCAGCCCGATCCGGAGCCCGACCCGAGCCCAGTGGCCTCAATGCTGGTGAGCCCGTGAGATCTCAACGAACTGGCGCAGGCGGACCATGAAGACATATGAAAGACATATGAAAAACACATGAAAGACATATGAAAGACATAAAGACGTTCAGTCAAGGAAAACCACGTGGATCAGAGATGCCACTTTGGTCAAGGATTTCATCCCACTTCAAAGTGGCACAGGAGCATTTGGTCACTGCAGTGTAATGTTACTTTCAAGGGATGCCTACCGTAAATGTCTTGTCAAACCAGGAGGGAGGTTTTTTTTAACCTTCGTGGTAATGTTGAAATTAGTTGAAATGGTATCTCCACAGCCCTCAGCATGCCCTCAGCATGTCTCCAAGGTTTCTAGGTGTTCCAGGTGCCTCCGTAACATGTCGCTGATGCCTCCAGGCTTTGAGACAGGCTCTCCCTGGCATCGCCCACATGAATGCTACATAATGTTACATAATTATCATACTATCATAAATCATAATTCTACTAGATCTAGTTACTAGATCTCGACTATCTCAGAGGATCTCAAAGGATCTCAGAGGTTTCATCAAGGCACTAAACCAAAATGCTTCCAAGGTATTAAACATGAGAGGGTGGCGTCGATGTAACTCAAAGCCACACCTGAGTGCAAGACTTGGCAAGCCTGTCTTGTCTGAACCATCTTCATCAGACATGAACCATTCTGGGTGAGCCCATTCTGGGTGAGCTATTTAGCAGGAGCAAATTTGCTTTAGCATTCCCTTCAAACAGCCTAAAGGAATCCTAAAGGTGCGTCTAACCAACCTCTGCAGAATTGCCTTCGTCAACAGCGATTTGATCCAAGCCCCCTACGGGTCTCTTGTTGCGGTGTCGGTGTCATTGCCATTTCTGCCTGTGAAGACAACTTCACCCAGTTCCAGTCATCGGCCAACTCCTCTGCTGAGATTTCTGGGATGGTCTTTGAACTGCAGTGGATGGGAAAATCTCGCTTTTTTATTTTCCTCTGAAGTGGAATATCAATGCTGAAATCGCTGATAATGAGATTTGGACCAATGTGATGTTGAGAGTCGGCAAGTCTGATCTCACGAACAAAAACCAGGTGCTGACGATCCACATTGATACCCTTTCGGCTGACAATCCGAAGCTCAGTAATATATACCTCTTAAGCTAAAGTCATTTGAAGTCATCTAAAGTCCAACTATTCCAGGACTTTCTGGCTATGATCTTGACGTACAGTGACAGAAACCAATCCAAATCCAATTCAAGGTCATGGAATGTTATGGACACGACACATCATCCCAAGTGATAATGATCTTCTGACATGTATTAGTCCTCACTCCCAAGCAACACTTTGCTCTTTTGACTTCATTCAAAATAAGATACCTTTGTGGTTGCAAAAAAAACATGTATCAGAAATATGTATCAGATAGGACTTTAGAGTTTTTGATCATGTTCAACATGTTCCCTTTCCCAGCACAGCACTTCCCATCCCAACTGCTTCTAACCTCCTCCACGAACTTTGACTCCACCGGGGGCTCTTGAACCGGAGATGGCGCTCTCTTGGCAGGTTCTGAGGGAGTGTAGCCGGCCTCGCTGTGATTGGTTGTGATATGTTGTGATTGAGAAAACGGTCCTCCGTCTCTCCAGCTTTAGAACAGGCTTCAGCATGTTTCAGCCATATCTGGGTGATGATCTAGTTGAACATCTGCCAAATCTGCCAATCATGAAGCCCCATGACTCATAATTCAATTGCTGTGGGAAACGAACTGGACCCAAGTCCAGCTGGACACGGTGTGCTGCACTTGGAGCTTGGAGGTAATGGATTGTTTCATCAACGTACTCATAGGGGCCTGGGTGTTCCATTGCGGGTCAGAAGTTACCCCAAAATACCAATCCATGACCTGAACCAAGGGATTCGGTTGCTGGGAGGTACTTTTACCCATCACTTCGCATCTTGTAAGGCCTGATTGCGGCTGAGGGGCATCAAGACTCAACGAGCCTTGAGATCTTGCTTCGATCCACGACCTCCAAAGGAGCCATATGGAGCCATATGGAGCCATATGGAGCCACTTCAGGATCATCAGCTGAACATACGATGAAAAACATGATGGATCAAAAAATGATTCTTCCGGAAGAAATCCTCCGGCTCCCTTTCTGATGGAAAATCTGGAACAGAATCCAACAGAATCCGACAGTGTCTCCCTAATTGGTTTAGCAGCTGAGCTGCGCAGCTAATCAGAGTCCAATCAGGTCCCCAACAGGACGCCTCACGAAGCGACTTTTGCTCACGCGGCTGCTGAGACCCAACTCCTCTGCCCAAACCTCGGCAGATGTCGGGAAGGGGAACACTGGGAACACCATGTGGGTGTGAACCAAACAACAGCTGAGCTGTGGATTTTCACACAATTTTTATTGATTGACTGGTGACATATGGTGACATTATATGTATATATATATAATATTACATGATAGTTTTATATATTTTTTGCGTGGAGTTAGATGGAATGACAATGCATATCTGAATTTCATGTGCTTTCGCTTCTAAACAATCTTTACACGCACCCCACCTTAAATACTGCTGCTGGCAAGATTGCATCTTTCTTTATCTCAAAACTCAGAATCTTCCTTCCTTCACCTTTGTTTTCCAAACCCCTCCACTGGAAGAGTCAGTATCCACAGCCCCAATTCTACATCTCCTTTGTTTGTGCTTGTGATCAAATCATTTCAGAATTCAACTAGTAACTAGACCAACTTGACACACACCTTTTCCACATTTCTGACATTTTCATACATTTTCCCTCTTAATTTTCGTTTGAAGCTTCCAGCTTTGAAGATCCTCCCGGCACATCTTGGCAATTCTTGGCACGTCACATGCCATAGCATGCCACTGGGCCGCCCCGACGCGTGCGTCGTCTTCTGATGTGGCACCGGCGGCCAAATCGCCCACATGGCGCAGCTCGGAGTCTTGTGCCTGGGGAATCGGGGAATCGGGGAATCCAGTTGAAGCTTTCAATATGTTTCAGAATTTCAACATGTGAAACAACGAATCATTGGCTAAATGATGCTAAATGGCTAATTTTAGTGGATAAAATCAGCATTCACAAGGGCAAATAAAACACATGGTGGATATATGTGCATTATGTGGATATCTTCAACATCATCTGCGACTGGTATGGGAAATAACTATGCCAGGGAGGAATTGTCATTGCACACTTGTACCATTTTGTACCTGTTTGGCTTCATGCAATTCGGTCTTTTCCGCAGTTTGTCACCCGCGAAGCTCACACTGGATCAAGAGACAGGCGGTTTTAATTCTGATTCTTAGCTTGTCTTGGTGCAGTTTACAGTTTTCCTTCCGTTCCCTCCTTGGTTCTAAAGCCGAATCGACAGCCTCGATAGTATCAAGTTGATCCTCCGTGAAGCCCTTGTCGAGAAAGAGAGCCTCAAGATGGATCGGAGAAACACAGAATTCCCCAAAAACGGCTGAGATTTCTACTGTTTCGTTGATTTGTTTTGGGATTAGCTGTGGGCTCTATGTGGGCACCGAACTCCGGGTACTTCGGGTACTTCCAACACAGCGTGAGTCGATCAGCGATCACTGAGTCTCGGAACCCTGAGAAGGCCATCCATTTCGGAACGGCGTCACCGGCGTCACCGGCGTCACCGACGTCACCGACCCGAAGCTTGGCAAAGTGTGGTGTTCGGCGTGTTCGGTGGCTTGAGCCTCTCTTGCCGGCCTACAGTGCCTACAGGCCTTGGCTTGCTGAGTCCTTGAAAAGGTGGTCTTTCGCAACTGCAAATGCACGATTCAACATGATTCAATTCACAAAATCACATGCTATATAGAGGTCCACATTTTATACTCGGTGCCAGAAAAATTGGGTGGCCCAACAGCCAAGATCAACCACAATTTTCTCAACTCAGCTAAACAAAATGTCCTGCTCCAAGTTTTACAAGCGGTTTCGTATCGGTTGGTTGTGTCTTTTCATATTTCTTGAATTTTCTTGATCTTCAAGGGCGGAAACTGCTGTGTTGGAGCCGGTGGGCGGAGCAACTGGCACTGCAACTGGCAACGGAAACTCATCTCCTACTGCTCCATCTGCTCCTATTTCCAGGTTTTTAAAGATGGAATGACGAGCCAAATTGAAGGAAAAGCTGTGGCACCTGCCCAAAAAGAAGTATCCGTCACTCATCCGTCACTCTGATTGTAACGTTACAGTTGCAAACTTTGCAAACTGATTCATCACTTCATCACTTCATCATTCCGCTGGCACCTCCATCATCTAAAGCAGGGTCGTACTCTGACAAATCACCCGCCATCCTCGATTCCAGGCAGTTCGCCATCCAAATGGGGGGAAGCTTCAGAATTGTTCCATATACAGAATGTATATCATATACATCATATACATTGAATACATATAGTATCACATGGTTGCTGCCGCCAGAATCAAACTCACCAGGAAGGGTCGCTTGTTGGGTGAGCGAAGACTCCACAAAAATCACCAGCCACACCGGCCGCTTGGCATCCTTTTTTCGCACACAGCTGGTCCATGCTGGGGCAAGTCTTCTGTGCTGACCTGCCCTCAGCCATCGACACAAACGAATTGCAACAGCTTGTCTCAGCTTGTCTAGGCAAACTGTGAGGTCTTCGGCTGAACTGCAACTAGAAACCTCTGCGGAAGGGGATGAGTTTTGGCCCAAAGGAAGCAACATAAGTAATATGAAGCAACTAATCATGGGGGTTACCGGCTGATGCTGGGCCATAGCTAAGGGCACACTCCTTGTGAAGCTTTCCATAGAAGCACAGCTTGGAACCGTCATTTGAAGTGACATCCTATCTGGGTCGCAGTCACAGTTCCATGAAACATGCACTATACATTCAGGGAGCTTGCGTTACTGTACAAGAGCTGAGTCTGGAAAGCAATCAAGACATAGCGCTTTCCGACAAGTAACTCACGAGCAAACCCTGACAACAAAGTTCTTGCAAATTTGGCATCTTTGCCGTATCCAAGGTGCGGTTGAACCAATTTCCCAAGGTCAAACTGACGAGACTGGGCAAATTCACATCCAAGTTCTGGATGAAATGGTGCCCAAAAACCAAAGTCTCGAGGTGCTCAGGGAAACGAACTTGATCCAACCTCTGATTAAAATAGAAACCGAAGCTCAAGCTTCGCAAATTCCTGGGGAAGTTCACACGGTCCAAAGAGCGGTTGAAGTGGTCCCCAAAGCTCAAGCTCTGAAGTCCGTTTGGCAGAACCTAAGTGACCATGGATCAAAGCCAGTTGAAGCCAAGCAAATAACTCCAGCACCTGTGCAACAAGAAAATGAACCAGAATGAACCGTTGACCTAGTTGACCTAGTTGACCTAGTTGACATCGTTTGATGTTTTCCTTGTGCCAAGGTAACAAACGTGATCTCTCTGAACGCCAAGGAACTGTGTGATTCAAGCTGCAGTTGAAGGCTTCCCCAAAGGTCAAACTGCGGAGTGCAGATGGCAGCGTCACATTCTCCAGGCTTTGGTTAAATTCTTCCCCAAATTTCAAGCTTTCAAGACCATCTGGCAGATGGACATGCAGGCTTTGATTAAATTTGTAGCCGAAAGTCAGGTGCTTAAGGCCACTTGGAAACTGCATTTGGAGCACTTGGTTAAATTCCTCTCCAAATGTCAAGCTCTGCAAGGTGCTGGGGAAAGTGACCATCTGAAGATATTGGCTACGCAAATTGCCAAAGGGTCCAAGAACCAAACTTTGCAAACCAATTGGGAAAGTCATCTGCTCCAACCTCTTGTTGCCAAAGCTGTCTGATCTGCCCAGGGTCAAGCTTCGAAGGCTCGGAAGTGTCAATCCATCCGGGTTCTGATCGAAATCGTAACCCAAAATGAGCCGCCTTAGACCTTTGAGACCTTTGAGACTTGGAATCTCCAGACTGTGGTTAAAGCGATCCCCGAAAGCCAAGCTCTGCAGTTCAGTTGGCAAAGTTGCGCCATCCAAACTCTGATTGAAGCCATCTCCAAATGCCAAAGTGATGAGACCACTTGGCAGGCTCACAAAGTCTAAGCTTTGGTTGAAGTGATACCCGAAAACTAAGCTCTCCAGACCATCAGGCAGATTCACTTCATTCAAACATTGGTTGAAATTTCGACCAAAAGTGAGGCTCTCAAGGCTGCTCGGTAACTGCACGCGGTCCAAGCTTTGGTTGAAGCTGTATCCGAAAGTCAGGTTCTGCAATCTGCTTGGCAGCTTCACTTGATTCAAACACTGATCAAAGTCATTACCAAACTCCAAGTTACGCAAGCTGTCGGGCAGATTCACCCGATCCAAACTCTGGTCGAAGTCAGCACCAAAGATCAAGGTCTGTAGGCTTTTTGGCCATGTCACTTGATCCAAACTTTGATTGAAACTATTTCCAAACTCCAAAACCTGAAGTCCTGAGGGCCAGTTCACTTGATCCAGACTCTCGTTAAATTCATCGCCCAACATCACTCTCTTGAGACCGCTGGGCCACATGAAGCCATCTAGGGACTGGTCGAACTGGTGGGAAAAAGTCAAAGTTGCGAGGCAATTTGGCAAATGCGCCCCATGCTGCAGTTTTTGAATGAAACGCACCCCATCAAGCTGAACCAATCCTTGCAGCGAGGACTCATCATTGTTCTTGCCTCTGAGAAACCTCCAAGCAGCATAGATATTGTTTGGCTGGTAACAAAAGGACAAGGTCACACCTTCGCCAATGCCTTGCTGCAACAAAGTCTCGTCCAACTGCAGAGGTTCTGATCCATGATGAATAGTGACCGCTGCACCCGGCTTGGATGGAAGCTTGTCGATGATCAACTTCAGCAACTCCCGTCCAGTCATAGCACTCGGAACACTGAAGTCATGCCATTGCCCAGCAGCCAAACCAACGATCTCAATCCTGATCTCTGAGCAGTCTGGGCATGCCATGCTTTCAGATCAACAAATGAGAAAATAAATTTGCGCCGAGGGCAAAAAACACTAAAAACACTACTGAGCCGCAGATTTACGGCGTGATACTGAGTGATTGATCCTCAAGTCTCCTGGTCCACCTGCGTCCCATTGGAACACTATGTCTCAAAAAATGCCGAACCCCAAACTCTTTGACCCACTTTGACCCAAGCCAAGTGATCCAACCGCTGAATATCTTCCTGACTGTGTCACTATGATCACTATGCAAGTTGGGGCCCCTGCTGATCGTAGGTTTCGAATCCGGCCCAACCCGGAATCTGGGAGGATGCGAATCACATTGCAGTGGGGATCTTGATGGATCTTGAGGATGAGGGGCAATGTGGGGATATCATGAGATATCATGAGATATCATGGGATATCGATGGATATCTGATTTTTGCCCGAATGGTCACCGGATGCCACCTGGATTGGCTACATGTTACACGGATGCCTGCTGAATCGTGGGGTGAAGTCTCATCTCATCTCATCTCCAATACCAGTTCCAACGTGTTCCAACCCTTACTGCCGTGCTGTGCCTCCAATTTGTACTTCTCCAGCAAGTCATGAACCTGCGGGAAAACTCGATACTCTGGATTGCTGAGTCAAAGTATCATAAAGTCATGGAAGAGTATCAATTCCCTGACGAAACTCAGAAGTGAAACGCAGGCTATCAGTGAAACTTGATATGAACACTTTCTTCAAGTTCAAACAGATTCCATCAGATTTATTTGGGCAATTTTCAATTTTTAATTTTAGTGTCAACTGGCTATCCTTTGATAGCTAGATTAACGTGCCTCTGTCCTGAACATTGCCTTTGCTCTTGATGTCTTTTGATAAATGTTCAATGGTAGCTTACACTTCAGCCGCTGGCAACCGAACATGTTGAACGAGATCAAAGTCACCTCAAATTACACTCGTCAAGATAGTTTATCAAACCTTCTTCCACTCCTCCTCACATTTTCATCTATCTTCACCTTATTTTCACTATTTTTCACTCATATTTGCATGAAATATTCACGACACACATCGACACACATTGACGGCTGCTGACCTTGGGCCTTGTGGCTGCCAGTTCTTCCAACAGCGGTGTGAGCCTCGGGCTTCGAATCTGTGACGGCCAACGTGAGTCTTGGACAGATCTATTTTTTTTTTGTGTTTAGGTTGACCCCTAGAGGTCTGCTTTATGAAGTGAGATGTGAAACGGCATGGACACTGACAACAGATGGTGCAACAACCATACACCTCGTCTAGTTGATGGCTTGAACCTGAAGTACAAACCTTCACTGCAGTAAAATCTTCCATTCACCATCTGCCAGAAATCTTTCCGCTAGGCCCGCTAGGCAGTTTTTGGCAGGTGATCTGTTCACTTGCCCCAGCACCACCATTGTACCGTGTGAAACATGTGTCACATGCCCATGCTTTTCTTGCTGAAGTCCTTATACCCACCATACACCCCAAAAAGAACCAACCTTGCTGTGGCCCCAACGCGAACAGTGCCGTGTCATTGGGGTCGTCGTACCTGCAAGGACAACCGCCATCTGGTTCAATCGTGATGGCCATAAATTGGTTGGAAAGGTCCACCTATTCCGCCCACTTGGTTGTTGACCAAACCCTTCTCCACAGGTCTGGGCACCAAGATAGAATGAAGATGCCGTTGTGTGGCTGCAACATGAAGTTTTCCTGGCCACATTACGGCTGCAGCTGATTTGCCCAGGAGTCAGTGAAAGAGTCGGTGTATATCTCAAACTCTGGAACTTGATAACTTGCCGCATGATCCAAAAATATGTTGTGCAAAAACATCTGTACGAAGCACCACTGATCAAACATGTGATTTAGTTCCACCGTTCCACCTGGGCTGCATAGCATCACGGGCCCCACCTGGACATTGTCGATAATGAGCACTTTGTCCTCGCGGGCGTCTCCATGAAGGGATGGCTCTAAATGGCTTGGTTTCTGGTTCCGTTCAGCAAAAGTAGACTGTTGGAAAATGTTAGAAAGTTCCAGTTTCAAACGGAGATCCCAGTTCCACCCAACTGCCAAGCACAGATCTTTCGCATGCGACAGACTGTTTTTCACTGCAGATCTTGCGGCTTTGGTTTAGTCAGCAGCGGCGTGCAGAACTTCCGCATACCTCCGTGGAACGATGGAACCGCATGGCAGCGGTGACGTGGAGGACTGGACGGCCTTTGCAAAGAAAACCACTCGGGAGGAGACACTCCAAAGGATTCCGATTATCTGAAAATGTTGGTGAACACATGTAAAAACATGTAAAAACCATCTACTGCTGAAGTTAACATATGCTGACAAGTGGCATTTGGCTGGTTCTTTTGGCATCTTTTCTCGACAGCATTCGATGCAATCCTCGTAGTAGTCTTGCTTACTGCCTAGGGACAGCTGTGCAACAAGGGAGAAAGTCCAACAACTTCCGGTTCTGAGATGCGCTGTGCGTCATGTGTCAACACTTCAGGGTCGTTTAGAGGAAAATGTGTTGAACATTCGAATCTTACTGTTCGCAAGCACAGACTCTGCCGGAAGTGTCGAGATGCTTTGTCGGTGATTTCAGACCCTAAAAATGCCAAATCCCATCAATTTCCATAAAACTCTGCAGATCATTTTTTTTGACAGAAAATCTCAACAAATCCCAAGGGAAACCTCTTTGGATGCTCAGCTGGGCCAAGTGACACAATTTCTTCGTATCCCAACTGAGTCCCTTGGGTGGCGGTGGTGCTGCTGGCAGTCGTTCCATCTGCCGGAAGGCGCTCTTCGCCTCGCTGAACATAGGGATTTTTACTGCTCTGTTACCCCTGTTACCCTCCAAAGATAGGTTTTCTGGATTGTGTCTTGTACTGCCCGTATTGTGGTGCATTGTGGCGCATCGATTCGATGGGATGGACATTCTTTGGATGTCTTGACTCCCCACCTTGGCTGTGAGCAGCGACCTGAGACTCATAAATCAACTTCGTCTGGGGCTTTTCCAGGTCCGGATTTGACACGATGGCTATGGCTTAGGATGGCTTATCTTGAAGACCCCACACCTTGGGGCTCAAGGCCGCGATGCCGCAACACAAAGTCTACAATCTTCAAAGCGTCACAGGACGCCAAATTGCTTTACAACTTTACTTTGTAATGAAAGTTCAAGTCAAAACGATTGGACAATTGGCATTGTGCAAATCTGCAAAAATCTCGCAGGCCATCCGCAGGTCTGGAATGGTCTCCTTTGGTTCCCCCCGCTGCTAGCGCTCCTTTTTGGTCCGTTGCGTCCATTGCGCCAGAGTTTGAGGCCGATCCCAAACATCTGTGGCGGGGAACCAGTTCTCGGCCCAGTCCAGGTATTGGTCGCGCAGATCCCAATGGACCTTATGCACCTCAGCTGAAGTTTTTACGTTGACAAGTGAAACAAGTGAGATCCTGAGATATTCTGAGTAGAAGTTTTACGTTGGTGCAAATGAGATTCGGATGATTCTGACACTGATGACACTTTCAAAAAGGATTCAGCACTCTTTGCCTACTGGCAATATCTGACAATGGCATAAGGTTGAGACTATAGCGACTACAATCGGATTTCATCCAATCGCTCCATTTCCCAACATATTGAGAGGTCCATCCAGCATCCAGCATCCAGCGTCAAGTCGCCTTGGTTGATGCTTTGGTGGATGGATGAAGCACCAGCCCCGTGTTGAGCACCGCAGCGGTCCAACTCAAACTGCTCAGGCTGGTAATGAGAACATCGGCGCGGGCCATACCTTGGCTCACGGCAGTCACGGCGGTGAAACATCAAAAAATCTTACTGAATAACGTAGAAATATGTATAAATTATGTCATTATACTGAGATATACTCAGATATACTCAGGTTCAACTTGAGAACTTATTCCAAACTAGACAGTCTGGGCAAGTTCTCATCCCGAAACTTGAGATGCCACTTTGGGATCATCTTCCCCTTGCGAAACATCACTGGTGAGGCTGTGAGGTCGCAGAATGTACCTAGATTATCCTAGATTCTATTGGAATCCCGGAGGAAATTTCTCATTGTTTCGTCTCACGAACTCACTGCTGGCTTGTGGAAAATCCATTGGTAGCATTCGCACACTCTGCATATCACTTTCTAATCTGAACTGTGACACTGCAGACGCCATGTGTCAAGCTGCTTCTCAAGGAGTATGGAACTGGACCACGACCCGGACTTAAAACTGGGGAGAATCCCAAAACGAAGATGGCACCAATTGAACATAAAGAGATGCGATGAAATCTGTTGGAGCTCCCCCCAAACCTGCACAACGGCAGCCAAAGCAGCCAACGCATTTTTTTCGAACGCAGGGAAAGTCTTGATGTGCTGCCTTCTTCACCACATGATCGGACTTGTCTTGTGTTAAAAACCATCATGCTCCTCATCCCAAGGAGGAGGCAACTCACCTGTAGCGCTGAAAGATCAACTCCATTTGCTCACACCAACTGCTGAAATGATCAGTCTGAGTCAGAAGCCTCAACTGATGGCTTCAGTGGTTTTTGAAACGTTTGAAGTGGCTGTAAAGTCTTATACCAACACCAGAAAGCTGAGTACCTTCTAAGAATGCTGCCAAGTGTCAAATTCTTCTGAAAATCCTAAGTGTTGCTGGATGACAACAGAAACAATGTTTCATTTTGTTTGGGCGCGTTACTAAAAAACGTGATCAGCAAAAAGGACCACACATTCCAAGGGTCGTAGGCAAAGTGTTTGCAGTTGTTGAACCCAAAAGTGTAAGACTGGTGCTTCTTATTGCTCAACCACTGCCACACATTTGCTAAGCTGACCCTATGATGTATTGTGTCCATCTTGACAACCGTTGCCCCGAGTAAAGGCAGCTTCTTCCCCACACGAAGTCCATGGAGATCTTCGTCAACTTTTTTGATTTGGTCTCCATCTCTTAAGCGTTCGAGGATCATCCTGTGATTATCCTCAAACGTGAGCAACCAAGCGAAGTGGGTTCCCATTCCAGGGAACCTTCCCTTCGGGTTGTTGCGCGGGTTCAAGAGCTGAGCAAAAAACTCGATGAAATACAAAACACCCATGATCCCTGCATCGACCAGAGGCGAAACGAGCAACGCCACTTCCTCATTTTTGAAATGTCACGGGTGAACTTGATCAACACATATCAAAACACAATGTTTTTTGGACAATAAAAAATGGAGCTTTGCATTCCCAGTCTCCTTCAAAGGCGTTGAACCGGGGAGGCCAGGATATTGCATGACAGCCCCGGTCTTTTTCCTGCTTTGCATTGTGCAAGACAGGCTCGACATCTCTGCGAGAGATGCAATGGCTGCGTGATGGGACATGCGCAGCCGTGCTGTGGCATGATGCCACGATGACCCAAGGTGCAAAGATGAATGATTTGTGGATATTCGTGGGGATTGGGAAAGTGCTACTGATGGTCTAAACCATCTGCTCTGAATACAAATCAATACAAATCATACATTGAAAGCCTCATTCAAATGACAATCACACCGCATCATGTTTATTCGATTCGTGTCAGATGAAAATATGCTGATGTTGCGGCCTTCTGTCTGCATCTGACAACATGCACCCAGGTACAGAGAAGGGCTTCTAGCGGGTTGTTGTTCACCACCACATGGACTTGTGGATGAAGCTCCTAGCAATCGACGGCATCATGATCGCTGTGGAGGAATCTGAAGAATGCCAAAGTGCCATTGTTGATACGGGAGTCAACAAAAAGAGGGGCATCTTCGCAATGCTTTACGCACAAAAGTCGTGCATCTTGAAAAAGCGATTGTCTTCGTGCCAGCGAGCTTTCACCCACTTCCTTCTGGACACTGTTGGGTTCCCAAAATTGACATCCAGCCAGCTCCTTACATGTAGGTGGAACTGCCAGCTTGGCGGTGGTGTGGAAGATCGGTTCGTCGTCGTCGTTATGGGCATCGAAGATGAAGCCTCCAGCAGTGGCAATTGTAGCTTTGTCGTTGATCAGATCAATACTACCGACATCCTCTTGTGTTTAGTTGAAATGATAGGCACCTCAACAAAAACTGCAGATTCATGAACATGGCAGCTTTTTAGCCGCTCTTGCAGTTTCTTTCGGAAGAAATTCGACTGGAAAACACCTCAACCAACAACACCCTGCGTCATCTGTTGGAAACCCAATCTCCAGTGGTTCTGTGATATCCACTTGTTGCAGCGTTCACAAGTTTCTACTCCAGAGTTCCCATCCCAACAACCCACCGTCCCACCATCCCACCACATCATGTCATGGCCATGCCATGGTGCCTGGTAAACCCTTGCGCCGCAGAGCCCCACGACTTTGCCCCGCTGCTTCGGTGAAAATGTGCAGGGCAGAGCTGCCATCGAACAATTTCGCCACGGCGCATAGCCATCTGACGCAGCGGGACGGGGATTGTGGGATGGGATGGCTGCGATTCCGAAATCGAAATGATGGAAACATATGGAAACTGAAACCTTGAAATTTGGAACCTCTGAAAGGGTGGATTCTGATCTCAAAATAGTGGGGGGATCATCGTTGGCAAAAACTGAAACCAGTCTTGTTTTGACAAACAATGACAAACAGGATCCCACCTGGATAGTTGGGATGGATCCAGTTGTTGCGTCAGTGCGTAGCCTGAAGCTTCGCCCACGTCACCACGGCGGATGTGCATGGCGATATGCTGCTGGATGGACGACCTTAAGCCATGGATGGAACCGCCAAGTGGACTCACGATTTTGAAGCTCCAATTCAAAGGACAAACATAAGTTACATCAACAAATTTTCAAATACATCCTGAATCATCAAAGCAATCACTGATTTTTCATGGCAAAAATCACATACCAATCACCTCAAAGGCAGTTCCAGGAGACCACACGAAAAGACTCCCTGCGTTGCACGGCCGAGGCGCTCTGACTCCGCGCCGTAGCCGCAGCGCGCCTCGCGGCGCCACGGCAGCACGCGGCCGGGCGCCGCGAAGCTGCGGACGCTGCTGAAGAGCCGCGGCAGCACAGCGGCCGAGCGCGGCAGCGCCGTCTGCAGGAACTGCCACGGGGGTCCTGTGAAGACCAAGCCGAAAAGGATCGAAAAGGATCGAAAAGGCGTTGTTAATGTGGAAAGCCCCGAAAAGCCATTGATGGGATGGGAATGGATGGGACTTGAAGACTAAGCATGAAACCTTAGAATAGCCTTAGAACATTTGGCCTAAACATAGAGCAAAGTGCAGTGGATGTGAGATATGATGTAATGTAATGGATGATTGGTGGTGAATGTTTAAGTGATTGGATTATTCTGAAGCGACAAAGGAAGATTGCCCGAGGGCACACCACACCACCCATCTCCCATGGATCCCAATGGGATCCTTTCAGAGTTGCAGTGTCCTTCTAGGTCGCCCCTGAAACTGAAACATCTCCAAGATGACCTCAGCTCCGTTTTCATGTCTTTCATACTGTCCATGTAAGATGTAGATGGCAATGGGAAAAACGATCTGAGGCAGTGGGACCCACAGATTTTGGCATTTCTGGGCACAGAGTTTTCTATTCACCGTAATACCACCATATAGCGAGGGTATTACATGATATTACACGTATTACATCTGCCAGAATATTGATTCTTGGAACATATCTGAGGCCTGAACGACGACGAAGCCAACGATCCCCATAGCAGCTGTCGTCCTGGCAAGGGGATGTCGTCATGTCCAGTGCATCAAACATTTTTCATCCGCAGTGGCGATCCTATTCCTTCATTGTCAATTCATGGAATCTCTTGGGAAATCCATCATTCAACTTCCCATCGAGTTTTGCTGGAGAGGTTGAGATGACCACCATTTTTCAGATGTTTTCATGTGTTTTCACGTCTTGGTCCCTGTCAAAACACTTTTAGGTGCAAAGCCTTTTAACATCTCTGTATTGAAACCTTTCTTCTGCACATCACATTACCATCTTCACCGTATTTTCTGCCATTTTCAGAGTCGGAAAAACGAAAAACACCAATCAAATCCAATCAACAATTGGGTGGCCGATGGTGGCCGTTAGATCGTCGCCTGTTCTGCCCTTGGGTCCTTCAGGTTCGTTGCTCTGAGCCAAGACATCTTTTTGCAGATCAAAGCGCCAGCAGCGCAGCGGATACTCCGGTGCTCCAGCTAGTTGCCGTTCCGGGCCATCTGCAGGGCTTTCCTCAGATTCTGTGGATTTATTTTTGGCTTCAGATCTTGAAAATTCTCAGATCTCAGAATTCTCCATTCTCAGGGCTTGAAACGACATGCACCAAGGGGGTCACCCTGCAGCCGAGGTTCATGGCACCACACAGGGCCATGATTCCAGCTGCCTGGCAGACTTTTTCTGGGTATCATTTCAGATATGGCTTACTATCAACAATGTTTTTCCATTTTCCAAACACTCACGTTGTTCTGACAGCATACTGCTATGCTTGTTTGCTAACATTATCAACATCCCATAAACTGAGCACTCATAAGATTGAGGGTTGTTAACACATGTTAACACCATATTCATCATGCTTTTTCATCATTAATTTCAATATTTCCATCAGATAAACCCAAGATTTGATCAGACCTGCAGGGTGCAGCAGCCCCCCTGCGGCTGGCAGGTTCAAAGCCACGGCATCGAAGCCCAGAAGCAGCGAGGCCACGGTGAGTTCCAGGGCCTTTTTGAAACGGGCACCGATACCTTGGGATGGGATGGAGAATCTGGGATTTGATGATGTTTGATGTTTGATGTTTGGCCGGAGTTGGTTGGGATGGTTAGTACAATTGTTAGTACTGGTTCGTAGTTTCAGGAGTGCAACTATTGTCAATGTTTCCGACCACTTTTTGCTTTCATTTCTCTCATCAAGCCCACTTCCCAAGTCTGTGCCATGACACCATCCTGCAGCTCGTCCGAATGAACCAAGACAGCCGATTCTGTGGTGTCTCGGAACTGCCGGCGCAAGGCATCCACTGCGGATGCGTCCTGTGGTCTGGTGATATTGGCTTCTCATGGCTTCTCATGGCTTCTCTAGTTATTGGATGCTATTGGTTCGTCTTTAGATATCAGGCCATAAATGAACTGCCACGTCGTTCTCCATCAAGTGTCACTCAAATGACTCTCCCTAATAGAAGTGCCAAAACATCCTTTCCTTTGTGGCCCCCGGTTTTTTGTTACGTCCTACCACATGATTCTTTTCTGAACACCAATTCTGCATATTTGTCATCCTACACATCCCACAATGAAAGCTGTGCTTACAGCAGTGCTTACAGCAGTGCACACGTTTCCAGTCCTTCGGAAAGTCCATAATCTCTCGGGCACCCACACAGTGCTTGGCCGCGAAACGATCCATCCATTCATCGCCCCGCAAGGCGCCAACGTGAAGCTTCTCCTGTCCGACTGCCTTACAGCATCGGTTAACACAAAATTAGGGACCCATAAATTAAAAACAGCAGCCATTTTCCAAATCTAAAGTTTATTAAAGCCATAGATTTTCCGATTGGAGATTTCCGAAATCTCACCTCCAAGAGCCCCATGACTTCTTTGAGGGGCACCAAATCCTCGCCGCTGCTGGCGTTGAGCTCCTGGGAGTCAGGTGGATGAAGTGAAGGATGATGGACAGTGGATGACATAATTCTGTGAACGCACTATGGCATTGAATATATAAATATATACACATAATATCTATCTATCTATTATATATAATACACATAGAAGAATAGATGTAGATAATAGTTCATAGATGATACTAGATAATAGATACTAGACACTAGATCTGATAGATAGTAGACACGCATGTACATAGATGGGATGAATTGCCATTGTCTCATCCAACAACTGCCATCTTTGGGTGATTGAATGATGTCGTGCCAAGGGGATTCTATTTGGGATGCCTCCAATGGTGTCCAAAACAGGATGTTGGATGGCATTTACTGTTGTATTACAGATATTACAGTTACAGTGTTGACGTTGACGCTTGGTGCTCCTGTAGGCATTTTGCCTCGAATGCTGAGCAATCTTGGTCACGTGCCCAGGCGGGGTCAGCATCGCATCCTGGGCGGATCCCTTTAAATCATGAGCAAAATATGAGTTTTGGTAGGAAAACATATAAAAACTGCAAAATGGTTTGGAAAAAAACAGGAAACCATGGAAACCCATATGGACCCATATCATTTTTCGAGCACACCTGAGTTTGGTGAACTTTTCGGTTTTCCAGTTGAAGCATGATGGCTTTTGACATAGGGACGCTGCAATTGGTCCTCTGGAGCTGTAGCACTGCTCACTTTTGGATGCCATCGCCAGCGAGGCCATGCCGAACCACTTCATGCTGAAATGTTTTGTCGAAGCTATGTGTGTGGCAGGCTAAAATCTTAAGACACCAAAGCCAAAGCCAATCTAAAAATATCTTTTTATGACTTTTGGCGTTTGGTGCCCATGAACAACACTTGTCCTCTGCTGGTTGGGCAGTGTGGGTTTTCATGGTCAGGGTTTCAGATTAGCGGAAGGGACACCTGGGAGACGTGTCAAAGTACCATGACATGTACTTTCTAGAACTCTCATCTTGCATAAAATCCCGGGTTTGAAGCTGGTTGATTAGTGGGAACTAAGTCTAAGCCAGGATCTGCAAATGGCACAATTTATTGGCCAACCAAGCGGCAAGATAGTATTCATGGAGGAAGGTAGGCAGATTGTGGCTGGATAAAGTTAATTACGGAAAGTTAGTCGTCAATTCCAGAATGCTAAGCTGCACAGGATCAACAAGGAGCTTTGCTATCGTCCCCAAAAACATTGATCAAACACAGAAAGTCTGAAAGCATGGATAAGTCAGTGGCTAAAGTGAAGCTTCCCATCATATCCTTCGCAAATGATTGTGATTCCCGAGGAAAAACACGGAAAAACATGATTTTGGGGCATGTTTTCAATGTTTTTTCAATGTTTTCAGCAATCCTCATCGGTGAGGTCGGCCAGTGAGGTCGCTCCACACACTTTGAGTGCCAAGCGTTCGCAACACTTCGCCTTGATGTCCCGCCTGGAAGAAAAATGGATGTTCTCAGCGTTCCAACAGATGGATGTGTAAGCATGTACATGAATCATGTGAATCATTCTCACATCAATGTCACAAAATTTGTCAATTATTGATGTGCATGTGTATGTGTGATGGATGTGTGATGGACGTGTATCACAGGAGGCATTTGAGCAACAGCCAGCAGTCTCAGTCGGATCAAATTTTGCAGCGCCTCCAGAAATTCCCCACTGCGTCGCAGGCACACTGGCGCAAGCGGCGCAAGCTTCGCAAGCGGCGCAAGGTCAGGCACCTTGGGGAGTCTGGGTCTCTCTGGCCATCCATGGCCATGGCCATGAAGGCCATGGTCTCTCTGGCGGCCGAGGCCAATTTTGGGGATTCGAAACATGGAAAACGACCATTTGACAGTCCCGGGACAGGAATCTTAGATGGTTGGGCTGTACTGAGCACTTGAGTCATCTTGAGTTACCGTACTCAGCAACCAACCAATACTTGAGTAAATAAACCCTGTGAACATCGAGGATCTCTCCAAAACTGCTTCAACATGATGGAAATTTCTGCCAAGAAGCTTGCTGAGCAAAGAAGGAGCTGCACGCAGCAGTTCCACCTTACTTTTGGTTCACACTTGCGTGGCCCCCAACCATTGATGAGCCCTACTCAAACGCACCATGAACAGGAGGATTTCGGGGACACCCCAAATCTTTATGATGTACCAAAGTATGAATACATATTTATTCCGCAACACATTCCAACCTCAAGGACAGAAGCTATATCAAGCTATTGAAGCTACTGTGAAAGTCCTTGCCCGACGGGAATAGCCAATCTGCGGGTGAGTGAAGCTAGCAGCTGTCACTGTTTTGGTCCAACATCGCTATTGGGTCCTGTGATCAAAAAAATACAACGTTCTTTCAAGATCCTGAGGACTGTTCCTAGCATGGCTGTTCTTTGGTGCCACATCCCTGCATTTTCGAACCCTGAGGAATTACCACCATTGTGGACTCTGTATCCCAGCTGAGCCACTTATCCACTTGGGCGGTGCAGCAGCGAAGAGGATTGGCTTTGGCACCTGTCCGATCAATCCCTGACCTTCAAAGACTGGGAAAAACAGTGCCACTTTTTCTTGCTTATCTTGCTTTTACTCACGACCCGAAATCAGCCCCACCAAAAGATCCCGTCATTTCTGACTGTCAGCTATTCCCTGTGTCTTTAGCACCCCCTAGCACCACCAGGAGGGCTGTGTGCCCTGCCTCGTTGCAGGCTGCAGATAAGACAGGCGCACTCAAGTGCGGCATGGTGCAGGAAGAGTTCAGGAGGAAAACCACTGGAGAAGGATTCGACTGTGAACCGTTCAACGCAATGCAGAAAAATCTGTTGCAATCCTGGCGTGCTGCAGCAGCTCTTGAGTGCTACTTGTGCTGTTGGTACTGTCTGTCTACTTGACGCCTTCCTGGGGGCGCAACCCTTGAGCTGAAACTCGTGCAGGAAATCAGGGTGTGGCACATCGAAGTGTGTTGCATCCTGGTTGGACTATTAAGAAGGCAACATAGGGCAACACAGCTGATGCAAAACTTGTTTCCTCTAGCTCTTTCCCAAGTTTGCACACCTGCTCAGCTGACTGGCGAACCAGCCGACACATTGCGCAGGTGTGCCAAACCCCACGACACGATGAGAACCACTGCATTGCAGTGAACACTTCCGCATGGATTGTAGACAGGCCTATTGAGCAATCCGCATTCCACATCATATGCCAGTTTCCAACACCAAAGGAACACAGATTTATGGCATTGTCTCTTTGATTTTAATCCTGGCCGAATGTCATTCTACAAGTCTTCTGTCAAATGGAACAGCATTCGAGTGGATGTACATGTGATCCCATGCAGCTCAATATCTCAAGCTCAAACTTCACAAATCTGATCAAACCACATTTTTGGGATGATGTATCATATAAGTCATAGAGTCTCATAGAGGCCTTCATTTGCATCGTTGGAGATTCGCTAAAATCTATCCAAATATCCGATGCGCATCGCTGAAGAGGCGCGTCCCGCCTCATGGCCATGCCTTCCAAACACAGCACAGGCAGCACAGCTCAAAATGACGCGGTAACATGTCGTAACGGTAGAAATTGGGGGTCTCAGTTGATCTCAGTATCACTTGGTACCAACTGAAAGTGGTGGGGTAAAACCAACAATGGGGCAGAACCAACAATAGTGGGTATGACAATCAAGAGTGATCTCTGAGTTGTGAAAGAAACATCCAAGTCAAGGCAGCTGTGCTGCAGCGAAGTTTTTGGCCACTTTGGCTGCCAAACAGCCGAAATTTCTGATCCAATTTGGATGGTTCGGAATAAACAACTCTGAACCATCTATGAATCGCCAGCAGTTTGCTCACGCCCTCACTGCACGGTGTCGGGATCCACGCCCTTCCAAGCATATCGTGTGCCACTGTGCCTCACATTGAAGCAGTCACCGAGTGGGGAACACTCCAAGGAGGTTTGAGGTGTGAGAAACACGGTGACCCACTGACCGGTACTGCGGATGCATGAGAAACCCCCATTTGTCATGATAGTACCGTCATTGACGATTTGCATGGAATGGCGTGCTTTCAACCCCTTCAACTGTTTCAAACTCTGAAAAGCCAAGGTGGACATGCGGACCTCCTTAACCAAAGCCATAGGAGCCCTTCATGGGCATCTCTCAAACCAGCGGATTCAACATGGTCTTACACCTGAATCTCTAACTACTCTAATCACTCTAATCTAGTACAGGTCCGACATTCACAAAATCCGAGCGGCAATTCATCGATGGCTTTCATCTCTGCTGCAGTCCTTGGTTCACTCCGTTTGGCAACGAGTGCCTGATGGTGCCATCCAAACTTGCCGACAGGATGAAAACTGATGAACATGTAGTGGCCATGGTTATCCCATGGTTATCTCACAAGCAATTTTGGATCATCTCTCAGCCTTGTCGATACCATCTGGATCACCAAGTGTTTGGATTTAGGTGGGATCTGGGGGGAGGGGGAGGGAGGGGAGGGGAGGGGGAGGGGGAGGGAGGGGGGGGGAAAAATAACTTCGCCTCCAATGTATCCTACTGTGCTGGAGCTTCCCAATGATTCAAACAATTCAAACAATTAAAAGCAGTAGCGTTGACCAGAATCACACAGAATCACAGTTGTCAGTTGTGCCAAGTGGCAGTTTGAAATTGAAGACTCCAGCATTTTCCTTCATCCGTTCGGGACGCACCGACTTGGGAATCACGTGACCTTGGCAAAGTGCGGAGTTTCAATGACTTTTGGCATTTTTTCGCTTCAAAACTCCAAAACAGCTCCATCTTACAGCTTGGGGACAGCCTTTCTGCATCGCCCAACGCAGCAGGACCTGGGGTTAAAACGGATAAAAGGTAACACCGCAGAATTCAGCACTTAAAAAACAGATTTCACTAACAACGAAACTTATGAAACTCCAACCAAATCCTTTGGGTCCACACAAACTGAAAAACAACCACAGAAAAACATGCACCTTCACGTTCCACCCGCGCCTGTGCACTGGTGACCTTATGAGCTGTGGCTGCTTTCTTCACTGCTGGGAAGGAGAAGAAATCCTCAGCCTTTTCGGGAAGTGACCAGAAATCCAACCCCATCTGACCCATCCAGATCGAAAAATGCTGATTCAACAGCTTCCAGCTGGGGGATGAATCCTCAGAGAGCTGGTTTGAAGTGCCAACAAACGAACAGGCTCTTCATCTAGCCTGGGGTGAAAATGCGAAAAATACCTTTTTCACACCAACTGGATATCCTTACAAGAAAAAAATACCTTGAGGTATTCTAAAGGTTAAGTAATTAGTGATCACTGTATGTTTCCTCCTTGGTAGATTCCTGGTAGATGGTTTCCTACAGCTACGAAGCTGTCTTCATCTCCATCCTTCCAGCTGGGCCTGTTTTGCATCGCCAGATCCCAAAGATGCATATGCTTGGAGAACGATGCCATTCTTCTGGCAAAACTCCTTAGGTTCCCGCAACGGGAGCAAAATGCACATTTGGGTTCTGCCTACTGCTCTATCAACATGACAACGCCTTGTTTGATTCTGTGTTTTGAAACTCTGTTGAAGGGGATGTTTCCTATGCGACTTGATGATGGTTATCCCGCATTTGAACCATTCTTGTGAAGATGATCTACTTGGGATACGCTGTTGCCTGTGTGGAACAAACCGGCAACGATTTCATTGATTTCATTCACCGTTGAGAGCTGCAGGTCAAGTGTCCAACATCTCTGTCTGCACCAGGCGTGGGTGAAACTCCACCTGGTTAATCATGGGCCTCAGGTCTGGATCGAGCTGCGGGATCCAACGGTTTGCTCCGTTTAGAACAGAAAAGGAAAAGGAAGGTACAGCGGTACAGCGGTACAGCCTGCAAACAAACGAAGTTTCAAAGGAAGTTTCTTCAAACACTTCACTTGAGATCTGACGTTTTTCCTTGTGCCGCTCGAACCATTGCACCCATTCCACACCTACAATTGACAAATCGCTCAGATCGATTCAAAGAAATGAACAGTCTATTGGGTCAAGATCCATTGACCAACACTCAACACTCGTTCCGATAATATCGTTATTCCTTGGTTGAAACGACCTTTTTTGGATATAACCTTGCCCCTTCAATCGTTTTGCTTGGTCTAAGAGAAACTCCACAGGTAAATCATGGTTTCTATATTTTCAACGTGTTTTACTCCTAAAATCTCAGGGTTTCTGGTTCATTTGTCGTTCATTTTCTTTCCGAATCTAGGTTCTTATTCACCAGGCTCCCATAGCCCACGCAGATCCGAGCCGCTTGATCTTGCAGGTCTTCATCAGCTGCTTCAGGTGCCGCAAGGAATAGTTGGTCACACCAATGGCCTGGTGAGACGGGCAGGGGATATGATAACATGTATAGAGAGACGGAATATCTATCGTACACACATATATATATATATAAATATACATACACCATATACACCATACATATTATTACTATTATTATTATTATCATTATTATTATGATTATCATTATTGTTATGATGATTATTATTGTTATGATTATGATTATGTGGGATGTATGGGTACGAATGATATGCATGATGGGGACATGATAAGGAATTTATCCGGATGGATAAACATGGATATGGATAGACTGTGCGATAGAGGAAATCCAATGGATGGATATTCCAGCAAATGTAGCACATTCAAGTAGATTGAAATCAATGGTTGTCATTATCCTGGAATTTTTGAGAATCACTGTCAGCTGGGTGCAAAACATAATATGCACTTGCAGCTAGTGGAACACTACCTTTAAAAACACACGCATATCAACCAGAAATGACACATCAGTCACATAAGATTCATTAAACATCATTAAACTGTATTCAGATATATTAAGACATTAAGATACCCAAAATTCTCAAATTGTTTCTTTCAATTTCTTTCAGAGGAGGTCGCCCCCGGTTCCAAGCCTTCACCAGGCCCTGTTCATACAACTCTTCCATGGCACGCCAGGTGCCCGTGTCACGCATCTTGGGAGTCCAATCCGGAGGACACACCGTACCTGGCAGAGGAGTAAGGATTCCACCAAATATGCTAGACATGTTGATGGATATCGATGGATGTTGATGAATTTTGATGGATGTTGGATAAAATTTGGGGAAAAGAAACCATGATGAAAGTATCAGAAAAAAGGAAAACACACATTCAAGTGACGAATGCATATACCAAAGAGGTTGCTTGATGAGTTGTATCAATTTCAAGCGTGTCTCATGTAAACATGCAACCATAGAGACAGGTGATAAGTTGATGCCTGCTACCCCACCTTTCTTCAGCGGCCAGCCGGTCTTCGGTCCAGGCCAATGAATCACATAGAGGTCCAAGTAGTCAACCCCCAGCTTCTTCAAGGATTGCTTGCAGGCCTTTGGCCAATTTGGACAGGGCCATCCGAATTGATGGAACGGAGACCATCAAGAGGGTATGGGTTGAAATTTCCAAGTTGGTTGGGATGCATCTTGATCCTGGATCCATTTGAATCCATTTGACCCCTACCCAAATATATTTTCATATCTTCTCTCTGTCCTGCTGTGCCCAAGGATTCTTTGCCACAAGTCGCACCTTGATGGTCCTCTCATAGCCGTGGCTGGAACGCCAAACCTTCGTCTCAATGAAGACATCTCCACGCGCGAGGCCACTCTGTCGAATGGCATCACCTGAAGCCAATGACAGGAGTCATGGCTGGAGAAACTAAATCTAACGGAAGTACCTGAGGTGTGCCTAAACCTCAACTAAAACCAACTAAAACAACTATTGGCATCATGCCAGCTTAAGTGACTGATGCAAAACTCACCATCAAAGCACCAAAACGCAGAGACTTGTACGCGTCTCCAACAACTAACTTTGCAAGGGTGAGTTGAGGGAAGAATCAAAGTTTCAGACCCTTACTCTATTGCTGATTGCCTCACCAATGTATAGTTTGCTATCCAGTGATGGTGCTATGCAGACAGAGAGGCCAACACCCTTCTCATTCTCGTAGACCTTTCAGGAGGCGCCACGGCTGCCACGACACACAAGTCATGATAGTCATGTTGAGAACACACCCAACACACAGCGCACACAAACACAGCCGCTGACGTCGCTGATGGCACCTGCGCAGTGTCGATCAAGCGATAGCCCTGCTGCAAGGCGTTCAACACGGGCTTCGTCACATCGGCGTTGGAGAGCTTGTAGGTGCCTTGGGACGTGTCGATACGTGTCGCATTGTCCAAGGTCCTGGGTGAGTTGGTATAGTTGGTTACACTGAAAACAAGGAAAACAAGAAGTGTTTCGGTACAAAAACCTGGGGCTCAGTGTTCCTTTGTGTAAACAACATCCAACAAGTCTTTTCGCAACACGAATTGCCACTCTCTATGCAACCTTCGACCAGCAACCATTTCAGGGACATGCTTCTGTCCAATCTTCCCTTTATTTTCTCCAAGTTTTGAGGGCTGAATCTTCCAATCTAAAAGCGCTCGATTTCGACCAAGGATCCAAAGCCAACCACCGGCCTCGGTAGATCAGCGAGCAAGGTTTCCTGCCTCAACCTACCTTGACTGATGGTTTTTTTCCTCGATTCCGGTGATCCCACCTTTCCGGAAAACAAACAGGAGAAAAAATACCACCTTTCCATGAAAACCTCTGGAGGTATGCCCTGCATAGTCAGGTATCTACTCCGACAATGCTTCAACCATTGCTTTAACAATGCTCCAATGTGGAGCACCTCAGAGCACCTCCCAATGATTTCCCGTCCCAGTAGCATCACCACGCCGTTGTGCAAGGCCACGCCGTTGGCCAAGGACTGGGCGCCGGAGGGATGTTTCACCTCGGTGTGTCAACATGTTTCACCGATGTTTCACCTTGGTGTTTAAATGTGTTTAAATGTTTTTTTTTTAATGTGTTTATACATGACATTTTATACATTTTATACATTTTTATACATTTTCATTGTTTTAGCACGGATGAATTATGATTCAAAAAAAACAAAACAGGTCAAATGCTTGGCTACTGAGGGGTGGGTACAAATCAAGTCTCTAAAACTGGAAAGGTTCTTCAGTCCTTCGAAAACTGAAACAGATCACTCCTTGGGAACATGACCAACCATGGTGTGTCAGCGGGCCTTGACAACTTTTGATCCGCGGACTTTTTGGGCCAAGTGGAGTCGAAGGTTTCATTCTTTGGGGCGCGAACTCACCAACAGCCCTCCGCAATAAAACTCTTGGAGATTGATGCACTCGATGGTACCTTGCTGAACGCCCAAGGCCATTTTCTTCAGGCCACTGGGCAGCTTCACCTTCTCCAAAGTCTGATTGAAATGGATACTAAAATCCAAGCTCTGAAGTTGATCTGGCAGGATCAACCGATCCAAAGACTGGTTGAAATTCTGCCCAAATCTCAAGCTTTCCAGGCCACTGGGGAGATGCAGCTGATCTACTGACTGATTAAAGAACAGACCAAACTCCAAACTCTTCAAACCACTCGGCAACTTTGTGTTATCCAAGCTGTGGTTGAACCTAGCACCAAATGTCAAGGCTTCCAAGCTGTTCGGTAGAATGATCTCCATAGGTTGATCAAACCAATAACCAAATGTCAAACTCCTTAGGGAATGTGGGAAAGCAGTCTGATCCAAGCTTTGGTTGAAATCGAAGCCAAAAGTCAAGCTCTGTAGATCCGGCAGATCGATCCCATCCAAGCTCTGGTTGAAGCCATCGCCCAGGGTCAAAGTCTCAAGGCTCCTTGGCAAAATTTCGCCCAAGTTTTGGATGAAGCCACCAGTAATTGTCAGATGTTGAAGCTGGGGCGACAAAATCCTCGGACGCAAAGTCTGATTCAACGAATTCAGCGATTCAGAAAAGACCACTGCTCTGGAAAGACATGGCCAACTGTGGTCAAATGGTTGGCGGAATTTTTCTCCTAAAGCCAAGCTCTGAAGGCCGGTTGGCAACTGAACCCTGGCCAAACTCTGGTTGAAATGGTAGCCAAAAGTCAGACTCTGAAGCCCCTCTGGCAGTTTCACACGATCCATGGCCTGGTTGAAATAGAAACCAAAAGTCAATTTCTTCAGGCTGCTGGGCAACTTCACCCTGTCCATCGGCTGATCAAAGTCGCAGCCCAACTCCAAAGTCTGGAGGCCGCTGGGCCAATTCACATGGTCCAAAGATTGATCAAAGGAATAGCCCAGGGAGAGTCTCTTGAGACCCTCTGGCAGCTGGACTCGATCCAAGCTGTAATTGAATTCCTCTCCAAAGGCCAAGCTCTGTAAACAGCCGGGCAACATCACCGCATCTAAGCTTTGTTTGAACTCATCGCCCAAGGTCAATTCCTGAAGTTCACCAGGTAACGTCACTTGATCCAAACTTTGATTGAACTTGTAACCAAATTTCAAACTCTGAAGACTACTGGGCAACCTTACCTCTTCCAAGCTCTGGTTGAAGGAACCGCCCAAAGTCAGGCTTTGGAGGCCACTTGGCCAATGAACGTCTTGTAATTTCTGATTAAATTCGAAACCCAAAGTCAAGCTCCGTAGGTTGGTGGGCAAGGTCACTTGATCCAAAGGTTGGTTGAACCTATCTCCAAATTCCAAGCTTTTGAGACCACTCGGCAAATCTGCAGGGCCCAAGGGCTGGTTGAAAGAATCACCGAAAGTTAATACCTCAAGACTCTCTGGTAGCACGCGCAAATCAGTGGCACCTTCTATGCCATCCAACTGAGTGATTCCTTCCAGTGAGATTTCAAGTGGAGAACCTCTGAGCACTTGCCATGCAGCCTGGAGATTCAAAGGTAGGTAGACACAGGACAGGGTCACCTCTCCAACAATGCCCTGCTGCAACAAGGTCTGGTTCAACAACACTGGGGAATCTCTGTGCTGAAATGCGACAGATGATGCAACCGGAAGGTAGTGCAACAGCTGACGGCACAGCTCGCGACCTGGGCCGTCAATGGAAGCAACAGCAGTCAGCTGCTGCAGAATTTTGGTCTGCTGGAACAAACGGAATTTGAACCAAGAATTGGGAATATAGCGTCTGCATCCTAGCATTTTTGAAGTTTGATTGGCACGTTCTTTTTTGTCGTTGAAAGTGTGGACACACGTAGAGGGCACGGAAACTCACCCCAAGTGCGATTATTTTACCCAAATTTACCCAATTCACATCTTTCCATCGCCTGTGATGCTGCCAGG
Organism: Cladocopium goreaui; assembly: GCA_947184155.2. NCBI lineage: Eukaryota > Dinophyceae > Suessiales > Symbiodiniaceae > Cladocopium > Cladocopium goreaui. The sequence goes on from CAMXCT020001863.1 coordinate 69,377, forward strand.
AACGGAAACTTCAGCTCCCAGCTCTCCGCTGAGGTACACCACCTGGTCGACGAACTTGACGAACGGTGAAATTTCTTGGGATTTTGGAGAAACAATTGGGAATATGATGGAATATGGCAGATTTTGGAAGAGATGAGTGATTATCAGCCTCATAATGCCTCAGATCAGCTACTTTGAGGTGATGACTTTGTTATCCCGTTCGATGTTCACCGCACCAGGTTTCTCCAAGATGAACTTTGTGGAACGATCGCTGAAAGAAAGATCTCCGTGTGGGAACATGTCTTGAGTCAGTCGAGCATCCAGCACTTTAAAGAGATCCACCATGGCTGTAGTCCAATCATGTCGAAACTGTTTCATGAACAGCTTCGCCGGAAACGGCAAAGGTTGATCAAATGTCATTAGATTTCATTAGATTCATTAGATTTCATTGGATTGCATTGGACTTCACGAATTGCAGTCATAGTCATCATAGTCATAGTGTGTTTCGAAGCAGCACTTCGCCTTGATGGTGACATCCTGCTCGAAACTGACTTCACTTTGGCCAGCCATGGCAAGCGTCTCCGTGAGGCAACAAGCAAGCATCTATATTCTCCGGTGCAAAACACACAGCTTGAGCCAACAGGTGAGGCGTTTCAGGTGCTCGAGCAACCCTGAAATCCACCAAAATGATCTATCCGAGCAGAGGAAAGCAGGGGAACCCTCGAAAAAACAGAGAACGGGGCCCAATTTCAAACGCATTTTCCCGGTCGATGGAGAAACTCAAATGCATCTCAGTTGCCTTTACCAAGCTGCTTGGAGGCAGCTTTGGCGCCTCCTGCGACGTGGTTTGATATGTGTTCTGCCCCACGGCAAACATCTGACGAACCAGAAGTGGTAATGTATGTTCATGTTCCCATCACCATCATCATGTTACCATGATGTTTGACTCCGATCATATCCAGTTGTGTTTCACAAGAGAAACAAATCATGACTCAAGTCATGACTCAAGTCATGAACCATGAGTTACCCATGAGTTACCAAGAACTGCCACCAGTGGCCACGACAGGTGGAGGGGGTTAGCTCTGAACGCACAGCGGTTCCTCGGCTGCCAGCAGCTCCAAGCGATTGGCTTGTAGGTCATAGCGAAGGTCGCCTGGACACTGTGCTGCTGTGCGCCACGAGTGAATCTGATGGCTTTGCAAATCACTGGAGTTGCATTGTTGCATCAAACTTGCAGTAAATTGTGATTTTCGCCAAATCTAGAGGTGTCAAATAGGCTTCAATGTGTACCTAATGTACCTACTCGCTTGGCGTATGGATAGTGAGATAGACGTGCTTTAGATGAAACATGATCCCATGATCCTGACGATCCTGTTTGAAAACAACACCAGTGGAAGATGCATCGCTGCCAATCATTCAATCGCTGCTTTGGCATGACGGCATGAAGTGGTGATGCATCAGATGCATCTTTCATATCTTTCATGTCTCACTGACCGATCCCAACCAAGGCATACAGCAGGTCACATCTTTCATCTGGGATGCCAAGGTGCTCTGTTTGTAGTTTGTTTTCTCACCCTCCTTGTTCTTGAACCTCTTCGGCAAGCTGGAAACCGGCATCATGATTTGGTCGCAAAAAGGCGGCTTCAAAGCTCATACGAGTACTATGTTTGACAACAAATCATGCAACTGACTCAAATGACTCAAATGACTTTACTCCGGCCAATTCCAGAAATTCCAACCAGTCCGTCCAAGCAGCTTCAATTGAAGGCACTCCTTCACTGTGAGTCCATCGCACTGGTCCTGGGTGTTTCAGAAACTGTCCACTGCTTGAAACACTTGGGTGGATTTGGGGCCAGCAATTGAAAAGATAGATCATGAATGATCATGATAGATTCTGATAGTCAGTTGTTGCCTATAGCACTTGTATCATTATAATTCCTATTTGATTGGTTATTATATAATGAATTAATCAATATTAGATGTTCGGTTTTCGCACCTGCTTGTCACTGCTCACCCGCCGAGCTTCGCTGCGCTTGTCCATGTACGCAGCTGGCGAGGTCACCTGGTGTCGTTTCGGTGTCGATTCAGCCTGCTACCATGTTGATGCCACAGGAACCGTTTTGACTTTGAATCAATTCAATTCAAATTATCTTGAAGTTGTTTATTCATCTATCTTTGTCAATCCACTTGTATATTCCGGACCAATGGCTGAATCTAGATCGACCATGGTCATTTGGCGTTGAGGGAAGAGACGAGAAACTCACAGCACTCACTGGATACCTTCAATTCCAGCGACTTTGGTGTCAACTGATGAGCTTTGCCACATCACGATCATCATGCTCGTCATGCTCGTCATGCTCATCATGCTCGTCATGATCCTCATCATACTCATCATCTGTATGCTTCTCATCATTTTGTATCATCCATCTATCATCCAAGTGGCATCAGTGCGTCTCACAGTGGCATTCATCGGCAGGGGGCCCTTGGTGAAGGGCAATGTGGTGCCTTGGCTGACCATTTCCAGCCACTTCCCGGGTTTTCCTCAAGCATTGGATGAATCCAAACATGGTCACCGGTTCGTTGATATGCCAAGAGACCCACACGCTTGGCTTTCTTCACCATAGGTTCCAACATGGCGGAGGCGGGGCGCTTCATGGTGACGCCCGAAAATTCAAAGGATGAGGAGCAGCACAGTTTCGATCGTTTCGATCACGTTGAGATATGATCGAAATGAGTGACTGTGAGTGACTGTCAGTGTTGAGAGACAAAATGGTCGGATCTTCTGCTGTTTCTTGTGATGTCTCCGTGTTGACTCTTTCTCAGTTCAAGAAATATGGCTTTGGTGTGTACGCAGTACCTGGAGTCCCAAACATGAGGTTTCCTAAATGCTTCCCAGATTTTCCGCAATTATTCTGCCGAAGGACTAATGGAAGACTAATGGATAAATGGCATAAATAACTGACTGAACTTTCTGCTTGTTTCCATGGCCAGAAGTTCACCATCAATGCTTTTTGGGCTGTATCACCAAAAGACATTCAACCAGAACCCTGGGACCCTGGTGCCCTTTTCTCCGCAGCCAATCGCCTTGGTGCCCACAAGACATGAGGCATGATCGTCGTCAATTAATGAGGCAATCAGCGAAGCTCTGCAAACTTTGTAGCTGACAGGGATTCAAAATGATTCAAAGGCATTACCCAACAAACGTTCTCTCTCTCTCTCTCTGAAAGGTTCCAAGTTGTCAAGAAGAACACATCATATTGTCATATTTGGATAGCAAGCAACCACAACAACCCACGGGTTGGCTGCGAAGGGTAAAAACAGATATCGATATTCCGAGGATTTCCGAGGTGCCCCATCTTTAGGCGTGCCAAATCCCAGGCATTGTCCAACTGCTGGTGCTTTGACCTTGGCCGATGGGCCGATGGGCTGGGCTGAGCTGGGCCGATTCCGAAATCCCTAACAACAATGGTAGCAATATGCAGCAATATGTAGCAATATACCACCCAAAGATCAGGGGTTTTGTTGTCACATATGGGACTATGGTGAGTTTAGGGCTTCATCTCAACAAAACCACCAATCCTGCTCACAGTTTGGCTGACCTTCGAATTTCAATTGATCACTGATTTGAAATCTTGTGCCATTTCTCCTGACATGATCCAGTTTCCTTTTCCAGAATCATCCTGCAATCAGCTTGGTCGTTGAGCTGAGAGCCATATGCCAAGTTGCTAGGTACTGGAAATATATCTGGCAGGAACGCCCTCCAGAGCGGATAGGCTGTTGTCGTTGGCACCTGGGCACCGCAAAAAAAGCCCACCATTGACCAACACTACGAGTGAACAAAGGGCGGTATGCCTTTGACCCACAACATCCCACAATCTAAGGAGTGATCCTCCTACTTACAGCACAAGTAACTACAGTCACTACATCAAATATGCAATTAATTAATTAATTAATTACAGACAGACATTCCAAAGAAACAAGACAACAAATCATCCCTACGAGTCCCATCCCAGTGCCACACAATTCAGAAGCTTGTTGACCCTTTTGAAAGGGGAAACTGCAGAAACCCAATATAAAGTTTCTTGATCTTCCAATTGGGATGTTGTGTTCATCGATTATGCCTGTATTGATTGACTTTGATAGAGGGTATGGCATGAGATAGGGTGAACTTGTACAGGTTGCATCATTCTAAATCTCATTTTCCTTGGCTTCTGAACGTCGCGCTCCCTTGAGCACGTAGCTCAAGCTGTTGATCACTAAGTTGGAGTGAAACTGTCAACTGTAAACTCTGTAAACTGTCACTTCAAATTTTCTCGCCATCGTGGTCCACAAACACCAGTTGGTTGGCCCAGAAACAGCGAGCGGCGGTGACGGTTTCCTCCACTTTGAGGCTGGGCCATCGCTTGGCGAAGACCGAACTCACCAAGGACCGCACCTTGATGCGGTAGCCCTGGTAGTTGCTGGCTGCGGCTTTACCCTCCTGGTGAGCCATGCGCACCACGCCACGGGGGCCGTCCTGTAGGGCTTTATATGGCCGGTTGATCACATATTGAAGAAATTTGGAGTCTTCATGCTCACTGGTCACCTGAAAATCCACATCAAAAGTGACCTGATCGTAGGATGTTAGATGTGCAGAGCCGCTCTTTTCAAGGTCTGCAGTGCTGGCACCACACTGCACTCCTGGCTGGGTAGCACTACAACCCATCTTTTGAACCCAGCCCTGGGCGCTGCTTGGGAAGTCTAAGTTCATCAAAAGGTAACCTTTGTCGCCTGTCTGGTTCCGTACCACATTGGTGGTGAGCTTAAAGAGCTCCGAGCCACCTCCCAGTGGGATCTTTCCCAGTGGCGTCTGGAGCTTTAGAGACGCGACCTCAAAAATCATGGCAGTTACCCAAGCCTTGCCATCGTAGAGCTCCGGCTGCAGCTTGGGGTTGAGGTAACTCTGCAGATTGCTGAGCTCCACGGGGAAGTTGCAATAAAGCATGTCCTTGTCCGACTCTTCGATTGGCAGAGCCATGGATGGAACTGCGAGAAGCGCGGCAACTAAGGTAAGGAAATATGCCATGGCTCCGGAAAGAACAGGTTTCAACTAGAAGCAAAAATAAGCAAAAAAGGCTGTAGGAGCGTTGCACATGAACTGGGCAGGTCCACTGATACCCATCCATTCGTTCTTTTCGCAGGCTGAATTCAATTTCAAACATCGGATGAACATTTTTTAGCCTTCCCAAAAAGATTGCTCCGACAGATTGGAGTTTCCAATTTGTCGAAATACTCAGTACCCTGCTACCCCTCTGCTTCTTCCAGAAAGTCAACTGTATATTGCCAAGTGTCGAAGAGTGGCTTGGAGTAGTACCACCAACCATCCCAAGTCCAGTCACAATGGGTGGTATAGTAGTCCCTGGGCACGGTACCGCGATGGAAACACGTGCTCTGTCAGAAAAGAAGCGGGGTGGTGAAGTGCCAAATTTCATGTCTCAGATGCAAACTGTATTTCTCAATGTCGAGCATGACCCAATCATGTCCTCCTCTTTTATATCTTTTATAGCTCAGAAATCAAAGAAAATCACAGGTCTCTACAGGCTATATATCTTCATTTTTGTTCGTGTCCCCATCAGTGGTTCATTCTACGCCGCCATGCCCCTTCTCTTTTTCCCAATGCCCAAAGGGCGGCACCTGATGAAGAAGGCGCATAGCAGCAATGAAGCCATCAACTCCCAGGGGATGCCTAGCCTCGTGCATCCCTCTGCAGGCAATGACATGCCATGATTGCCATGACATACCATGACATACCATGACTATGATCATTATATGATGATTATGATGTGATATATGGTGATATGGGAACAGGAGGAATGACAATCTCTACCGGAGTTTGAGCAATGAACATCCACTTTGTCAGCATCCGTTCACCAGCTTTTTTTTAAACCTGTCAGGACAACTCTACATCCACACGTCAAATTCCATACAGTAAAGTTTTATAGAATATAGCAGATTATAGCGCAGCAAATTTCAATTGTGGTTTTGGCCGCACTCTTCGATGTTTTTTGCCAAAACGTGATGGTACTCAGCAGAACGGATTTGAATCTGCCCAAGCCACTGGATATTTGCGAAAAAGGAATTGTCAATAGGTTTCCTGAGTAGTTTGGCAAACAAAATCTCTCGTGGTCCAAATCTTTACGGCTGTCCAAAGTGTCCAAATCCTTCTCTGTCTCCCCAAAATCATTGCTGGCAGTCCGTGTTTTTTTTGTTTCACTCACCTCATTGGGGTGGTGATATCTACGGCTGTTGTTATGTTTCCTCAGGCTCTCTGAGCACCGGGATTGCCAGTAAACTCTCACATTTATCGAGTCTCAACTCATGGTTGCTGATAGAACTTTTAATCCATGGCCTCCAATTTTTCTAACTCTAAAACCCCTTTTTGCTGCCTCGCTCATATCCTCATTTCTGTTGGTCAAACCACCACTTGTGGTTTGTTCAATCTCCATTTCCTGGCGTATTCAACTTCATCTAATCCCAAACCAGCAAAAAATATCTCCGGAATCACCCAGCATTCCAAAACCATCTGAAATCAAAAGATATCAAAACCGGTAAAGCTTCGCCCCATCACAGAAACCGAGGTGCTCAATGCGGGATTGCCAGGCTACCGAGGTTGTTTCTGCTGGACCTCAGTCCATATAACGATAACGAAAATTGCCAAAGGTCAATCTTTGGATCATTGCTTATGGAATGCAGAGAAATCTACCAATCTGATTTTGATTGAATATATATATATATTTACATACATACATAAATAAATACATACCTATATATACCTATATATATAATATACATCAACTATATAGAAAGTGTATATGAATATACTGAGAGAGATACGCGAATACACATCTAGCCACATACTACATAAATACATTGACGACCAATTGACATGCATAGATAAAGCAGGATGCTCGACAACAAAATCATATGAACACTGCGGTTTCTAACCGAACTGTTACTTTTTATTGCGGAGCAGGACTTGATGAACGGAACGATGCAGTGGATAAACTGGACGCAGTTCGATGGAATGCAACAAGTACCTTTTGGTAGGGCTAGGAAGGCTAGGAAACTATTTGCGTTTGTCAAATATATCACAAACAAGACTACCAAGGGAGATCAAACACTAAAAATGGGGATAAAACCACAATGCTGGAGTCATCTGCTGCGAAAGGTATGATCACGAACAATGAAAGTGATACAACCAGAAACACAGGATAACACAGGTATGTTTTCCAAAATGGGAGTGGTGGGTACAATGAGTTGACGGATGAGTAGACTGGTTTGACATGGGTGTTCCAAAAATTGACAGCCCCGAAGACGACATGCATCAGCAGTGTCCAAGGCGCTGTATTGATTACACTTCTCCAGACACGAAGTGATCTTCCCGGAGGTCAAAGTCATCAGGATGAGCCTCAGGTCGCGGAAGCTTCGGGAAATACTCTTAGAATTCTGGGTGAAATTCGGTGACATCCAGAGGTATCAAAGAATCCCTTTCAAAATCCCCGTCAACCAGGGGGTTAAAGAGGTTTCACAGTCTTATTTGACCACCATGAACAACAAATCAAGTAGACTCCTAACTAGTGCAGTCACTGAACGTTCAGCTGCAGTTGAGCATCAATACTTTCGGGCACCAAATGGTTTAGGTCCATGTCCGGATTTCTCGATTCATTGACGTTGCCAGCACTTTTCGCCCCAAACATCATCGAATCTACTCCATGACAGGCTAAGCCCATGAATCTTGGTTTTCAAATCATGTCACTTTCATTGGGCATTTTCTCCACTAACAGTGGACTCAGTGGACATAACAAAAATGCATCCCCTCGGCTGAGTGGCTCATCCATGTGGAGCACGAAGGATAAGGCCACGGAGTTCACGATGCAGTCCTGGGCTTCAACAGAAACACAGCACACGTCAAACATCGTCAAACCATGTAGACCATGAATATCCAAACATACTGTACAATATATACTTAAATAATCTTAAACCTACGGTAACCACATTTAAATATACGGATTTTAAAATATACGAACACGTATTTTAGACTACCTCCCGGAAGGTTTTTCCTTGGCCCGCCCGGCCATTTAAACATACGGAATCCAATTCATTTAAACATACGGTAACTACATTTAAATATACGAACTGGTACTTTATACTACCTCCTGTGCCTGGCGGTCTGGCCCTCCCCCCACATATTTAAATGGCGTTGCCGTGCATGTATGCATTCTTTCTGTTTCATCTGCAACATTTTGCATATAAAAATGAATGGTTTCAATGCTCAATGTTTCTGGAGGGGTGTTCAATACCAGATATGGGTTTGCCCCGACATGGGTATTACAGTATGCTGCATGTACCCAAAAGTTGCAACGTTAATGTGGACATATGTGGACCATGTTTTTGGACAAACACATATCAATATATAGAGGTGTACACATTCGGAGGGATACATACTGGGCATCAAGCTATGTTATGTAGTTGGTGTGTGAACCAAATATGTAAAATATTGAAAGATGTACTTGCACGTGTTAAATCCAGGCCATGCCCAACCACTTGAGTGTCCACTGTTCATGGCTGCAGCAGAAACATAGATTCTTTCCAACCGGAAGCCACAGGATCAACAAACTGACCATGCCGATGGCACAAAAAAGCCATGTTCAATGCTGATGTGGTGGACTCTCCAGGGTAACCGGGTGTCACCGGGTAACCCCTATCATCAAAACAAGACATATCAATGACATATCTGTAAAATCTGTACATCTCAGTTCTCCAATCGCCCACAGCGTGGTTCATAAAATCCGTGGACTTCATAAAGTTGTCCCAGCAGCAGAGATGGTCTGAGTCTCCATGAGAAAGGTGATTCCTACCTCTGCCGTCAACTTCCTGAGACGCCGAACAAAACGATTCACACGATGTTTCTGTTCCAGAGAACTCAAACAACAGCTTGTGATATTCTTGTGAAAAAATACAACTGCTCAACACTTTTGATTGAAACATAAAGAATACATCATAGAAATTAGGACACTGACAAGACTCCAAGACCGGATCAGGTTGACTCACCAAGTTTCCATAGCATGAACTTCGCTCCAAGGATGAAAATGCCGTTGATGATCTTCCACCTGTTGATAAACAGTTGGTCCATGAGGCTTTCACCAAGATTGAGCATCAGATCTTGGATTCTGGAGGTAATTACTAAACAATATCTTTAAAAATAGTATGTAATAGTCTGACATTTTCAGGATGCAGCCACATGTGTTCCTTCAATTGCGACATGTACAGAGACTGCAAGGATCAACTGCTTAGCTGCTTGGATTGGTTCTTCATAAGCTCTTTGGCCTCAATGGCATACCTGCCACGGTGACATCCACATATTCCAACCAGTTGTCTCCAACCTCGGTCCACTGTGGGCTGTTGGAAGAGTTGGCAGAGTTGTGACTCGTTGTGCCAAGATGTGCCAAGACACCAAGTCGTCTCCGGGATGTTTGAATTCGATCCATGACCTAAACATTGCACATTTGGGCACCGTATGCTGCATTTGCAAAACCATTTGCTCAACCGAACACAACTGGAACAGTCATTTTCTATGTTGTTCTGTCTTGGTCACGGGTATTCAGGCTATGTCCTGAAAAATCCAGATCTTTTGTGGCATTCAACCCTGGGGTTGTTGATTGCAGCTGAGATACTCTGATTGTGTAGGAATATCATACAGCCTGAGCTGCAAAGCTCAGCACCTCTTCCCAAACATACATTGGGCCATGTGCCATCCAATTGAAAAGTAATTTTAGATCGATTTGTGGTGATGGGTGTTCCTGCTTGTATCATTCTGATTCTATGATTCTTGTAAATGGTTATCTTGAACTTTGTGACTTCTGGGTGCTGCTCTTCCGTACCAAGTGCTAATGCATTGCGGTTTAGGAACATGCACGCCATTCTCCAAATCAAAATAAGCTCTTCTTGTATACCTTGCCGTTTGAGACACCGAAGCGAGTCACGAATTTCCCATTGAGGTTCGGTTCTACAGTGCACCATGCTTTGATGGTCTTACGTTTGAAGACTCGGGAGGGGCGGCAGTTCACGTACAAATTGGGACATGTCGAACATTGTCGAACCATAATCATTGCGCCCAGAAACAGGACTGGCTACCATGAATCCCACCGATCGCACTTCCGCGCACAGTGATTGCAGGAGGGCTTGACTTCCAAACTCAAACAGAACAATTCAATTCCTCTATATTCCACCTATACACCATGGGCACTGAAACATGGAGCTGGTAGAATGGTCAACATGGGCAACATGGGCAACATGACCAGGCATGCCAAGGCGCTAAGCATGAAAATGAAACAAGCGATCCAGCGACAAATGCGGCTTTCTGCACCATATTCGCCTTGCTCAAAGATGGAAGGTTGCTGGTTGTACATGAATGTGAGAATAGCCATCAAAACAGTGATATCCTTTGGACCCTGCATCATTCTCACAAATATCATTACGATTCCATGGTACTCCTATTTTTCCGATGTAGGGGTCAACATCTGGAAATAAGCTGATGATTTACATCCTTCAATGCCCTGAGATCTACAATCTACACATCTGCTGAGTTTTGGTTTTTGCCATGTAGCATCCCTGCACATTTCTCGTTCCTTCCAATTTCCGGATCATATCTTCGCTTTCTTGATGGGGTGTGCCTCCAAATTTGCTACAAAAAATAATCTGCCTAATTTTGTGCCGCCATTACATGAGTTCATTTGATTGAGTGATGCTCGCATTCAAATTAAATGGCTTTGGCCTACGCTGTCTTCTCCCAGTTTCTTAGATGATTTACATTCATTTATATACTATGATTCACCTACAAATCAGTAAACACAAGTAAAATAACAGTGACCAGCTCGGTCCCACCTGGGTCGATCTCCTCGTCGATTTCACTCTCACGCTCGGGAAAGAGCCTCGGGTTCCAGGTCCAGGTGCCCTCAACCTGTGGAAGAACTCGTGCACCTTGGATAGCTGAAACATGTTGAAACAGTTGAAACCATAAAATAATGGGATAATTTGGGATAATCATGGATAAACCACCTATGAACTGCTTCAGGATTTCTTCCATCCATAGTAGCATCTTTCTTGGTACTTCCAAGCGTTTTTTAATCAACACTGCCCACATGTCAGCCCATTGTCCGACCTCTTCAGCGAATCTTTCATGAAGTTCCGGGTACCTTGGGGCAGGACATCGGCTGATGAGACCTCTGATGAGTCCTCGACAAATGGGAGATTCTCTTGATTGTTGACACGAGTGACCATGGAGCTCTTGGGTTTGCCTGATGCCCATATGCTGGCCAAGTCAGAAAAATGATTCCCAGATGGCAAATGAACATGCCATTGCAGCGCGACTGCTGAATGTGCCATGTTTTCTTGCGATCGAGCCGCTCCAAGACTTGAAATCGTACAGTCTCGGACCATCCACCTCCGCAAACAGCTGCTGAACTGACAGCCACCCGAAATCATTGATATTCCATCATATTCCATCATATTCCAACTGCCGAACAAAAACAGGTGGGGGTAGCTTCAGAAACATCACCCAAAAATTCCCCCAAAATTGCAGGGTAGCTGGGTAGCCTCAAAATTGCTTGGAAAACATGACTCATAAGCGTCACAACCATCACAACCGTACCGTCACAAGCCATGGATGGCGTGGGGGGCGAATATTGCAGAGGCAACAGGCCAAATATGCAGACCCGAGTCGCCAGCGTGCCGCCAGGTCCGGTGCAGGATGGGCTCGAAGGACAGTCCTGACAGGACGGAGAGAAATGTGGACAAACAATTCAAATTTTCAAGATAGAAACATATATTATCATATATTTACATTATATAATCAACACATCAGGATAGAAATCACTAATGGAAACCAATGGAAACCAATGGAAACCAATGAACATCTGAAGTTGGAGTTGGAGAAGATCTCGCGTGTTATCTCCGTGGAACTAAGAAATTTCTTCAGGTTGCAGTGGGTGCACCAAGATGATCCAAGATGTACCAAGTCACCTCCAAAGGAGCTCCAAAGTCACAGAGCCACATCTGCCCTGCGAACCTGAGATCTCCGCTGAGAGCTGAGAGCTGCTGAGATCTGCTGAGATCTGCTGAGAGTTGAGATATCTGACGATGGTCTTTGGAGTCTTTGGAAGTTTGATGAAGTTTGGGGGTTGCAGATGTTGCAGATGTTGCAGTTTACTCGAAGGGGACTTTGTGGGATTCTAGCCATTCTTGCTGCTTTGTAGGATTTTCCTTCTGATTCTCATTGGACGCATATCCACACCTCTCACCAAGAATATGTCAATGTACACCATACGACCGGTGGAAACCATCCCCTGTTTTGATGGAAACCAGCCCAGCGGCAGATCCAAGACGTTCTGCTCGCGAGCGATCTCGCTCAATAGCATTGATCTCAGCAAGCAGGCGCGATGAAGGGCTGTCAAAACACTGGCTGACCAGTCGCTGAGCACCCTTACTTGTCCAGGTACTAGTAAATCATGCTAGCAGTAAATCCAAATAGGCTACCACGCTGTATGCCACAATGCTAGCCTGACACTCTCCTCTCATTTGTTTCAATCTTAGAGATTGTTGACAAAAACAAACTGCTAAATGCGGCTCCAATCTCAAGAGTGATGCCACAGATTCAAGTATCACAATCAGTAGGCAAACTCAACGACAGGATGATACGACATCTGAGACTTCTGGGATCTCTAGCCATGTTGCAGCTATTGCCTTTGGCCGAGCAGCTGAAGAACAAAGTTCAACAGGAAAAGCATATAAACCTGTCATGGATCGGGATGCTTTCATGGACAGCAAAGGATTCGAAGGATTCAGCGGTCGATCATTCAGGTGGCGATTTGGCCCAGTGGTTTTTAAACTTGTTTCAAACAAACTATGGTTGTATGAACCCCAGTCACAAACTGTTTTCTTATCAGGGATATATCTGTTATAAGAACCCTGGGGTCATACAAGAATCCCAGAACCAAATCTACAAGTCCAAGGCGCTCGAACCGTCACAAACCTCAGCTGACAAAGAGGCGGTAGGAAAAAAATCCTACCCTCCGTGTTGAATGAAGAACAGTCCACTGGCCAATCACTTCCTGTGTAAAATGCTGGAATCAGATGTCCATGATCATCAGCAATCATCACATGGCTTTGTATGTCGTGATTCAAACATAAATCGTCCAAGGTCCAAACTTAGCGCTGAGTCATCTGTCATGCAACTGACAGCAGCAGTTCAACTTCCCTAAGAATAACCCGATCATTTCGAAACCCAGGCATTTTGGGGACAAACCAGTAACCCAAGGGTTCTCCACATTTTGCCATCAAAGCTCGTGTCCGAAAGTTGATGGTTTACCACTTGCGCCCACTTACCCCGAAAAACAACGTGCCTCCATTGGATCCCCAGACCCCACCAGACTTCACCAGTGACTTGGCCAAGGGACGTTAAGGCGCGCGGCCAGCGGCAGGAGCGCCCAATCTGTGGGATCAAGATCACTGCCTGACCGATTTGGGAAGGACCTAACATGACCCAAAGGACCCAACCAAAGAATGTGGGAAACTCAGCCATGTCGTCACTTGAATCACTTTCGAGGACGTGAAAAATGGGATGCTCTACCTGATTCAATTTTTCCACAAATTGCTGCTATGCTGCACCGTAGAGGGACTCCTTTTCCACTTCGTGGTGCTGATTCTTTGGCACATGGAAATGGCCCACCTTGGGAGATCATGATCTAATGGGCCATTCCTTGACCCGAAAAACCATGCCTTAAATGACTTAAGAACCCAGGGTGCCCTCAAAAAACCTCATTTGGTCTTTACGCAACGGTTCCACTGTACTTCAAATTTGAAATCACACGCCTTTGTCCAGCTTTGTACTGGTGCTTCTAGGTGCCCAATTTGACACAGGATGGGAATTTCAGTGGAACATCTGGGTAACTCACCCCACTTCACCAACACTGAGAACAATTTGAGGGTACTGTATCCCCGTGATTGTTGGCTACATCTCTATTTTCTACCTATCTATCTGTATGTAATGTAATGTAATCTAATGTAACGTACTGTAATGTCATGTATGTATACATATATCAGCGTATATGGAAGAACTGAGTGTTTTTTAATTAATATACCCATTTCTGATATAGAATGGTAATATCTCGTGGTAGTATACCCAGTCATTAATGCCCACTATACCACCATTGATACACTCAGTTCTGCCCATGACATCGAAGGCCGCACCATGAAGGCAGTGGCCCTCTGGCGATTGAGCTCCTCCTCATCGTCCTGGAAAGTGGTGCCGATGAATACATAGAATACACATATACCTAATATATATATATATGTATATATATATATATGTATACATGTTATATATATATATTATACAAATATAGAGATACACAGATCTGATATGATACAAGCTGGTGGTTGTGTATAATGATATATGCCAATACACCACCCTTTGATTGATCAAACTGTGAAAATAGCGGAGAGATACATGATGTGAGTCAAAGATGAGAAGCATAAACAGTGGACCGATGGTATGCATGATTCAGTCAATACACAGCAGACAGGCAACAATCATGAGGGGCAAACAAACAACCGCAGAGGTGTCGCAAAGAAACTTAAGAAGGGATGGACGGAACGTAGAGGGGTGTAGCGAGTAATAGAAGAACCTGTTATTCCAACTGTTGGAGGGTATATTAAAAAACATGCGAAAACGACGATGGACATCCAAAATGAGCCAAAAGATGTCACTTTCAGCTGCTTCCGCTGGAAACAAACCTGCCTCACTCTCTGCAGTCTCTCCACACGCATCCCGAGGCGACATCGAAGGGCCCCCCAGCCCTCTATGATTTTCTTCTTCATCGACTACGACGCACACTGGACCGCCCTAGGTAACTGACGCTACCTTTCGTGATAATGAAGATAATGAAGATAATGAAGTAAGATAATGACGATGACATCAGCCCCATGAATGGTTGGTCAATATACATCTCCATCAAATCTCCATGAAACAGCTATGGCCACTGCTCACAGGGCACCATCGACACGTCTCGGTGGACTCCTCGTCGGAGTCATCCGACTGTTCATCCGTGCCTGCAGCGGTCATGCCAGGGGTTGAAAGATGCAACATGGAAACCACGCGGAACCTTCCAGCTTTTGCTGATTTTGAGCCGTTGCCATTTGGCTATTTCTGAAGTTACCCCTTTCAGTTGGCTGTTCCGAGCACTTGGGTGGATCTTGGGATGAACCATGATGAACCGCAAAGTTCACATATGGGGGTGGTTTCCCAAAAACCATCAGACCCAGCATTTGATGACACCAGGATCGCTTCAGGTCGAATTGTCCCAGTTGTCCCGGATCACATTCAACTGCGAGGTGCGACAGGATGAATACGTGTTCAGATCGGACACCGGTTCACTACTCCTGACAGCAAGGGACATCCCCTCAAACTTGTTAAACTTTCTTGACCACTTGTGGCAAGAAGAGGCGAATCAGGAAATGGGATTTGTTTCCATCAACAATTGAAACTCTGGTGTCATTCAGCGCCCTGAGCGAAACTCTGGTCCTTTATCGAGCTCAGCCGGTGGTGAACTGGTTGATGTTTTCAGGGAATCTAACATGGTAATGCGAAAACCGCTCTCGGATCCGAACATCGTTCAGAATGGACGCAGAACGAACCACTACGCTTGCTGTACGTAGGGTACTTCTTCTTGCCAGGTCAGAATACTAGAAGGGAATCATCCAATAGTTGGGGTCTTGAATTATGATCCATGTCAAAACCAACCATGTTTTGTCAAGTCTCTTTTCCGTCTCCAGTTGCAAATTGCGCTGCTGCATACTGGGCAGCGCAGCTACAGCATGGGGGCGCAAGGCCCAAACAAACCATTGGCTGAAGCTGAGTATCTTGGGAAGAGGCTGGAATAGCTTGTTTGCATTTTTTGCTGGAGGTTTTATTTCAGAACCTACCGAGATAATGCATTCGCATGTTGGTTTCGAGATGTTTCAAGTATAGGAGAAGGCAGCTTGATCTCGGGTACTCGTCAACTTTTGAACAGTGCCATATCTGATCTGTCAAAAGAAACAATATTTTTTTGTCCTGATCAGCAGGGTGTGCCCAAACAGAATTGCACGAGACTGATGCCCGTGATGCCCTTTCGGTACGTGAAGGATATCTCCTCCTTGCTGTATGCAACCATTGGTCAGGTGCGTATGACTCCCAGTGTTGGCTGATTTCGATGGACAACACATGCTCTAGGTGATTCTAGCACCTGAGCCAGATTTGGACCATTTGCGCAGCTGCATCTGAACTTTGCAAGAAAAGGCAAGAGATGCATTCATCTCTCAGCTTCCGGATCCCACTTGAAACATTAGATTGAACCGATCATATTGAAAATCTCTAGACCGTTGCAAATAAAATGTGCTACATTTTCTCTCTCTTACAAGTCCTGACTCATTCCACCCAAACGGAGTAAGTCCCCACATTGACTGGCATCATAGCAATCCTGATTGTGGTTCTTGATTTACGATTCACAATGTCTGATTTGCCTTCGATATACCCCTGCTGATTCTTTTTTTCATGCTATGATCATGAACCATCAAAATGCAATCAGATCAATCATAGAATGATCAAATATCATGAAATACCATCATGTACCACCAAATATCACCATCAAATGTCATCGTCAAATATCATTCAACATCATCAGGTAGAAACATGGTAAAACACACATACACACACATTCTTTTCCCTTTTTTTCTTCATTTCTTTCTTCCTTTTCGTTTGCCCTTCTTCGCTTTCTTCGCGGCATTCGGCTTTGGCTGCGCCTTGGGCTGCGGCGGCGCCTTGGGCTCCTTGGGTTTTGGCAGCGGAGGTGGTTGAAGACAATGTCCTGGCAGATTTCAGCAGATCAAAATAAACTTCAGGAGGACTGAGACGCTGATAAAAACAGTGCATCTATCTATGGATATGAATTCAATCCCGTCGGCATGAAACTGACTCCCACGAATCCCCCAATCAATAAACAATGACTTTCCATGTCCGATCAAAACATCAACCAGGGTGGTTTTGAGCTGAAGCAAAGGCCTTCTCGTAGCAGCTCCGCGACCAGGCGAGCGATGTTCTTGGAATCGTCTAAACCACAGTGAGGCCTCGCAAGCAACAAACGGCTAATGTCAGTATCAATCACTAAGGATAAACATAGCAATCCTGATTATCCTGATTCAAACGAAAGTCAACATAACATCAATGATAAGGACAATCATGACAACAATCAAAACAATAATCACAATGATCATGGTAAAAGTAATGATACTGCAAACAATGCGGCTCCTTCCCAAAAAGGACGTGACGCCAACATATGCCACACATACTATTTCATTTCTGGGCAAATGTCAGCCTTGATGCGAGAGGGCGCCGACATTCGCATCCACAATCCGACAGATGTTCCCCTTTGACATCGCATCCCTTTGTGCATCTTCAATCTGCATTTGCTAATTGAGGTAATTATGTATATAATCATATTTTATCTATCCGTATTTATTTATGCTAGTGGGGTGTTTCTCAAAAGGAGGTACTCCAAACCATGTTTTTCCGATCAAACAATTGCAAACTTTGGGTGATTTTTGGGTCTACCGGTCTACCATTTTGGGAAACCCACTTTTGAGGTTGTCGACTGGACCTGGGACCGCACCTCCCTTGAAACTGCAAACCTCGGCAGCTCAGCATCTCCTGGTGGCGCCACTAAATTATGTTAGTCACTGTTTGTCAGTTGGGAATAATTCGCCCCTAAAACTTGGCAACCGGTGATGATCTGGAAACTTGAGCTCGGTGGATAGGAGCTGAAGTATGGGGGCAAGGAGGCAAAACACAAACAGGTGTGCTGCTTGGCGTCACTCTGGTGCATTTGGCTCATGTCTCAAACCTAGATAAAACAATTAGTTTTTTTCACATGAAGGCACCTTCTGAGAATTGAGAACAAGAAAACCACCCTGCGTCAGGTTAACACATTTTAATCATCTCCCATCTTAGAAGATCCTCCGAACTGTTGAGTCCTGCAAGCTGCACTTCTTTTCTTTGAAGACTTCGCTGAAGGTCTTCCTTGGCCGCTGGTAAGCAAACACCAGTGCCCTCCATACCCAGCTGTGGGACCAACTTAGTTTAAGCCAACATATTTGGATTTATAGCTCTGAATGAACACAAAACTACAAATGCACAGTGGAACATGCCCACGTTCACCGTATCATTCGCTTGGATTCACTTCCAGTAAACAGTCCCTTTGACATAACAAGGATCTTCACATCGATGTAGCTCTGCCAGCAATTGCGCAAGTTTAGGCCTTGGCATCTAATTCGACGTGCAGAAACGATCTCTTCAACGCAGTGAAAAACCTAATTCCCATTGACAGAGATAAATGCAGAATGCTCATACGATTTCTCAGCCAGTTTTATCACCAAATTCGCACGATTTCCCCATCGTCACCATAATCAACTTATCAACCGAGTGTGAATGGAACCGCTCGGCAAACCATGGATTTTACCATGGATTTTATACCATGGATTTTACCATGTTTTTATCTGATGATTATTCAAATCTGATGATATCTGATGATTCCAGGGCAAACTCAAAATGGCTTGTTCATGGAAGCACCGGGCCTTTGCGGCGGCATTCCGGCCGCAGGAAGCCTTGCAAATCCATGGGCCCATCTGTACCTGGGATCCCGTTTCTGCCGGGGAATTTAAAGTTTGAAAGAAGTGATGTCAACAGAATTACCCTCAGGATTGGCTTTAAGTGAAATCACAACTGGCATCTGCGTTTTTGCATCATGCACATGTGAGCCGTGCAGTAGAACAGTTTGAAGTCCTGTTGCAACAGGAAATCAGATCATATTTGCAATACCATATGTTGCAAAAACGGTTTTGCCAGTGTTTGCACTTATGCTGGTTCAGGGTACCCTCAAACGACATCATCGGTCCATCCTCCTCCCTTGCTGTACAAATTAGAGTGTCAACTAGTGACCAACTACGCAACAGTATCGCAAGTGCGGTCAAGCTGCAGAAGACAAAGGTCCGAGCACCTCGATGTCGGATTGGGGATGATTGGTATTGTCAATTGGGATTGATAGATCATGATAGATCCTAGCACAGTCGACACACCAAAGTTGATGTGAACATGCTCAATGATGAGGTGTCACGTTGCCATGTTTGAGGTTGTTTTGAGATTTTGAGGTTATACTATTTCTTCTTGAAGTCTTGGGGCTTCCAAAATCAACAGTCAACAGTCTCATGGGGAGTCAAGCAGCACAACCATGAACATTTTAAAGCTGCTCTACAACGGACGGCTTCAAGATGTTTCGTAGTTTCAAGCCATTGGACAAGTGGCCTACCTTCAATGAGCTCTGATTCATGGCGACTGGAACAAGTTCTTTGATACTAGTACATTGCAAAACTCGGAAGTTAAGGATCAGTACAGCCACAAGGGCCATATTGCTAACTCCAACCTGCCATCATCCATGCTCCTGCGGCAAGTGTCCAGACGCAGGGCGATAGAATAGCGATTGCTCCTCCAGGAAGGAGTAAAATTCTCGCAGAACCACATCAATTGTATCTGCCTTGGTGCTGGCAGGTCTGATTGATCATTTGGCATCATGTGGAATTCACTTGTGAGTCGCAAAATGTTGCTCTATGAATCTCGGGTCAAAATCAAAGAACAATGTGGCATGAACCCCTTCAGCCAACCTCCTCACTGTCGCCAAAACTTGTTCCGCATCTGAAGCACCAAATTTGGTCAACAACAACCTCCCAAAGGGGGAGAGGCAAGGAAAGGTTTGGTCGGAGTGTCGCCTGGCAAAACCTCTGGCAGTCAAATCACATTGTCGACCCACGACTGCTGAATCCCGGTGAGCTCAATGCAGAACTCCTGCTGGAGTAGGAGATGGAAAGGGAATGTAGTCCCAAGTCGATGCCACTCAATGCTTTCCGGTCTTCACATCATGATTTCCTGGAATTGGATACCACCAATACCATGTAAGGTGTGAAAATTATCAGCGTCAAAAGGGGATTCGGATCTTTCAAGTGGGCCCAAACATCGTTGAACCCTTCCACTTTCGGGTCCGTCAGCTGAGGTTTCTCAGTGGGTCGCACATAGCGATGGAATTCCAAATCCACCTGGCATTGCTAGACCGCTCAGCCACACGTAGTCAGAATCTGGGTGTGGATTGCATGGATCAAGACTGGGATACACATGCTCCACAACATTGGCTTTTTTTGTTTGGATGGTCTATCATCATTTTCATCCGCATATTGCCACATTACATCAGATTACATCATACTACATCATACTACATCATATTACATCATATTACATCATACTACATCATATTAGATCAGATTACATCATATTACATCATATTACATCATATTACATCATATTACATCATACTACATCATATTAGATCAGATTACATCATATACATCATATTACATCATATTACATCAGATTACATCATATTACATCATACTACATCATATTAGATCAGATTACATCATATACATCATACTACATCATATTACATCATACTACATCATATTACATCATACTACATCATATTACATCATATTACATCATTAACATCATATAACATCATATAACATCATATAACATCATATAACATCATATAACATCATCTTACATCATATTACATCATATCACATCATACTACATCATATTACATCATACTACATCATACTACATCATACTACATCATATTACATCATATTACATCATATTACATCATTAACACCATATAACATCATATACCATCATATAACATCATATAACATCATATAACATCATCTTACATCATATTACATCATATTACCATGTTGGTGGAAACGGATGATCCGGAAATCGGCAGCCATTTGTCAGCCACGGAGGCAGCACCTCCAAGGTTTCAGAGTTCAAGAACACCACTGGGAACTCGATGATCTCGTGCCTGAACTTCCTCCGAGAAAACGAAAACAGCCAACTGGGCCAACTGGGCCAACGGACTCAACTGACTCAACTGACCTAGCACTGCCCTTTTCGCTCCTTTCGGTGGTGCCCTTGTCGCAGGTGCATTCGAAATCCAACACTGCGTAATAGTCCTCAGCTGTACATCACAGGTGTCATTGTTCAAGACCAGCGATCATAGATCAACCAACATTTTGGATCTTGGATACATATAGCCACCATAGCTTATACATCTGGCGTTCGAAGAGTTTGTTTCCAACATCATGTTAGTTAGTCGCAGGACTGGCTCAAAGAAATCGCTCAAAATCTGTTCCTACCAACCAACGCAGTTTTAAAGGCATCAAAGGGAAGCGTATGTTTTGAACGAGGCAAGCAAACTCAAGGGTCATCACTTTTTTCCAAATCAACCAGGGAAGACTAAAGTGACTAAAGCCTGCTACAATCAAATCTCCAAGCTCTGGACCCCATGATCCATGCTAGCAATGGATTCTAATTCAAAATAAACAACAGTTAAGTATGTCATAGTATGTCAAACATGTGAGCACCATTTGAACACTTTTAGTTCCCCCAGGTTCAACCCATCGACACATTGCCAGGTCCAGCCGGTCCAGCCGGTCCAGCGGCAAACTTCACCTCTTCGCTCTCGCTCTCATCGGAAGCACTTCCGGCAGATTTCTCTGTGACACCTGAGACCTCGTGAAACTGACAGCCGCAGGAGTAAGTTACCCATAGATCTTTGATGTTTCTTTTTTTTGGTCCAATATACATTGGCAACTTGCTGACAATAAACATGCGATCTCATTGGATCACCAATTTGATAAGTGATAAGCTGCCAAAAAGAATGAATCGTGGCCTCATCAGCGCTGGTGGCTGGCAGCTGCTCGCCCATGGGCCACCAAGAAATCTTGGGCCAAGGTGTGCTAAGAGCCTTCACCCAATCTTTATCTCTTTGAAAAACTTAGAATTGTACGGTGAGAATTTCCACCACACCAACAAAAGGTTGTTGAAGCAACCACAACTGTGGGGTCACCTGTTAGATCAACATAGATCAGCTGTGCAGTTTGGAAATGATGGGAAGCCTTACGAAACGTATGTCGTCATCTGAGCCTCGTGGCTCACGTGTCATGAATAGCCCAAGTTCTCCCAGGATTCCCCAGGATTGATCTACAACCAGCTCACGATGAACAAACAGAACAAGTACAGTAGTTGGGGTCCAGTTGAACTACCTGGGAAATACCTGGTACAAATCACAATGCATTACCAACATTTGTGTACTGTTGATTGACCCTGTAGTTCTTGTATGTTATTGTAATACACTGACCACCCCAGAGGGATATCTGTGGAAAACCTCAAGTTCATCACCGACTCACCGCAGGGTCCAGGTCGCGTCCCATGCGGCTGAGATCTTTCACGAAGATGGGACCCCAAGGTAGGGCGTGCTGGCCATGGCGAGAGTTGGGATGTAACTAGCAATGGGAACTCATAGAACCAACAAGTGGGATATAGTATATATATATAGTGGATACTGTGGGATAAAGCCAGGAGTTCAGAAGTTTCTGAGTCAAGGTTTCGATTCAAAACCAAGGGTATCACGGATTTGAAGACGATTTTTGTATCAAACTATCCCATTTTGGAAGCACTGCTAGATAGTGTTAGGAAAGTACACCCAAACAGAAAGGCAGGATTACGTAACAGATCGAACAACGGCGTTGGTGAAACCATTTGGTTTGCTTTGCTACTCTCAAACTGGTTTGGTGTGCCTTGAACTCCAAAAAGAAAAACAACCAACTCCAAAAACTCCAAGTGATCTCCGTTGGTTCACCAAGTGTGCTGAGAATGCCAACATGCCATCTCCACAACACTAATGGAATACAACGCCATGGAAACAGCATCCCCAAGGCATTGAATTTCAAAAACCCCATCCCTGCCACATCCCACAAGGCCTGTCGGTAGAGACGGTGATGAATTAAACCTGGGCCCACACTGCAGTGGACGGCAAAACTAAGTGTTACAAAAAGGCCCATGCACAGTTGGGTAACAGGTAGTGAAGTTCATGTACATTTGCGGCGCAATTTGCGGCGTTGTTTGGGGTACGATTTCTGACCTCAAACACGCCCCAAAGTCTCACACTGGGAGCAAGTTAGAAAAATCCTAACAGTCCATCGATATTGGCAATTGCTGTGGCTTGGGAGAATTTGCACATTTGCACTTTGGGTCACAGCAAACTGCTTTTTGAAAGCAAACAATGAAACCCAAAGTAATCCACCTTTCTGCAACGCGTACATTATTCTCGATGGTGTGTGATTTTTTTGAAATGCGGCATGATTTGGCATGATGCGGCGTGCTGCGGCATGATGCGGTGTGATCTGGTATGATGTGGCATGAAAAAAATCAGTCGTTTCAGTTTCAGTGATGGTTTCTTGCGGGCCAAAACCGAGCAAAACCCAAATATGTCAACTTATGGTTGGCAAACAAAGGATGTTGTGACAAGGCCGATGGGCGCCGATGGGCAATGGAAATGCGCAATCTTCCATTCCATTGCCCACGTTGATATGTTTTGTCCGAGACAGCTTGTGAGCGCACACGTCATTCCCACAGTGGGTTTCCCAGGTTTCCCAGCGATCTGGATCAATCTGGTCAATGACCCAATCAGCATAGTCCTGCAAAACGTCCCAAATCTCCAAGCGTGTACAGCAGCGTGCAATGTCTGAATACTGGGGAAGGTTGTTTCTTAACGTTTTTAAGGAATTTGCAACTTGTCATGTCATAAATTCAATTGTTTGGTATTGGCCGATAGAACCCCAAAGACCAGATGTTGTTCTCATTGTAAAAACTATCCCATGTTGGGGGCGGCCAATATCGGCCAATGCCCGCTTTGCAAAACAAAACGCCGCACCAGGAAACAAACGTTCTTGAAAGTCATTCCGCACAATGGTGTGAGAGGAGCTAAAATACCGTACAGTTTTTTTGGTGGCGCCCTGCAAGCAATGGCTTCAATGAACCAACCATCCCATCGAAAGAATGGAGGCTGGAACCACACGTGCACCCCAGTTTGCCAGAGGTGTTGCGCCAGCCGCGCCCACAAGAAACAGCCCAACATGTTGTGTCCTGTGTAGCAGCTGTGAAGATGATGAGCTCATAGCCGTGGGCGTGCATTCCTCGCTGCGGAAATTAAGCCGTCTTGCAGCGCACGCTGCGCACTTTCCGTTTCGATTTTTAAGCCGTCACGGCCGCCCACCCCCAACAACCAGGACATACTTGTTTGGTGCGGCCCTCTGGTGCAAGGGAGCAGGCACAAACATGGCTTCAGGGGAGACAAGTGCTTCCGAGATTCTTTGGATGAATTCTTGCATGCCCGGCCTGCAGGCATGGGGAAGTGCTCCGCTGCTCTCAGGAGCACCAAGGGGCAAGGGTGCAAATCAAGGTCGGAAAGCGAGATGGCGGAACCGCGTGTTAATTGCAATGGTTGGGCATCGGCTGGGCGCTTGCCCTGCCGAAATGCGATGCTTTGCCGAATGGAACAGCAGCTAAGCAGCCTTACTCAGCAGAGGCATTAAGAACACGTCATCCTATAAGACCAATGGTAAGCTAGAAGGGGGGACACGGACAACTTGAATGCAATCGGGATAGACCAACGCAGAAAATTCAATCCCTTGAAGTTGGCGCGAACAGGGGTTGCAACAGTTCCCGGACCATGTTCCCAGAAGTACTTTCCAAGTGCATCTCGCTTCTACAAAGGAGGTGAGGGCAGAGCCTCCCACCCATACCATGGGATTGGGGGATAGGTGTACCATTTTACCGGCATTATGTAGAGAAACAGAGTAAGCATGAAGCAATCGTCAGCAGCATAGCGTGAAGATTTGTCAAGCAGTTGCACAGCGCCCAACAACAAACGCCAAGACAGAGCTCTGCCTGACGCCCATTTCTAGAACTGAATGATTAGAGTTGTACCTTCATTTTTCATATTCTATTCCAAGTTCATATGATGACCTTAATATCATGAAAGGAAACAACTTCGGGGACAACTTCAAGAGAACTCAGAATCTGAGTCAGGCAGAATATGATAACAACATAGGAGACGAGCCATTCACATGACTGTCACTTCAAGTCACTTCAAATCTTTCCCTGATGACCCATCTCTGTTCGGGTATCTGTTCGGGTATCCAGGAAACTCTCTTGTCCAACTTCCTTTCTGTTGTGTATCAAAATTATCAAGAAATTCCAGAGCAACATGCCGAACACTAGCCACAATCATCCAAAATTGCTGGAGACTTCACTGTTGTAGACTGAACTCTGGGAATTCTCTGCAAGGGATAGGGTTAAGGCTGCAAACATCCCATCACTGGATAGCTACCACAACAAGTTGACAATACTTGGAGGAAAATACTGGGGGTTAATCCGGGTAAATCAGACAATCTTTGCAATGCATCAATGGTCTCGTGGTGTTTTGAATGATTGCCGCAGTGTCCAAAAACAGACTTCTTGTACCCCTGACATATTGTAGCAAACTGTAGCAGTCGCAGACAGGAGAACCTCAAAATATCTCCGATACGGAGCGGTACAGGGCAAAATTCTCAGACACTGACAATGCAACTGGGATATTGCGAAGAAACTGCATTTGATCTTGTCGGCAGCGAGTTGTGGCTACAGAGCAGCAAACCAAACCAGTCTCAAGACAAAATCTGGCAAATGTCAACTTCAACAGCAATTTAGACTTACCGGTAAACAATATGGCAACATGTCCAACATGCAGCTCGTTGGCCAATGCCTAATCTCATAGCTGCCCATCCCATCGTGCTCCGAGTAATGTACCAAGGTCTCCTGGGAGCCAGCTGGACCTGGATAGGGTCCTATGATACCTCGGTCGGGGCACAATTAACCAGTGCTAGCTATGTATATAAGAAGAATATCTCCCATACCGTAATAACAATAGCATGTATGTATATATACATATACTGTATATATATATATGATATCAAAATATCATATTATAATAAAATCATAATACCATAGTATCAAAATATCACAATACATGCCGTCATATGACATGATATGAAATAATGCAATATAGCATAAAATAGTACAATACAAAACAATACAAAACAATACAAAACAATACAAAACAATACAACACAATACAAAACAAGCTAATCTAAGCTATAATCTAATACAATATAATTTTACTTAATGTAATTTGACATCATCTAGTCTAATCTAATATAATATAATATAATATAATATATATAACTATATAATGTAATAACAGAAAATAAAACTATAGTGTAATAAAATACAATATAATAGAATAGAAAAGAATAGAACAAATAAAATTTAATAACATACCTTACCTATTGTGTCTTGAAACTAGGACACCCCCAGAGACTCTTCCCGCTGTTCTCTGCGCCATCTGCCAAGGCTCATCAAGGTCCAGGACCAGGGAATATGCCTGGGCGAGGGAACGTGGGCATCATATCATGGTCAAAATCCCATCAAATAGAAAGGGACTGCTTTCCTGTGCAACTGGATATTGCTTTGGAGACTCAATTGGTGTCTTCTTGTTTCTGGTTTGTAGCTGTGAGGCTTAGCAATGAGAAGGCAGAAAAAGTGGCTGGTCAGTGGAAGTGGAGGCTGAGCCTTGCTTGTTCTTTGAAAGATCTATCAACCCATAGAATGTCAGGCACTCCTGATACACACTGAAAGATTCCACGTCTTTCGCCAGGTCCACCTAGGTTTATGAAAGCGTAAAAGGGTTCGATTTTAACTTTTAACCTTGATCCATAGAGGTCCCTAGGCTTCCGGACATCTGGCATCTTTGAGGGTGGCAACTTGGGATTCGCATCCAAAATTGGAAGCATCGGTGGGAGCGGTTCGAACCTGAGGCAAATTTGAAGATGGGAGGTGGAGGAAGCTGCTAAAATGTTTATCTCCTTCCCCGAAACAGCTTGGTCTCTCTAGCCCACTGCAAACTATAAATCCATCGGCATCCTCTTGACCTTTTTGGATGCAGCCAAATCTCAACCCAAATTTCCAATTCTTGAGCCGTAATTACTCATAAGCCAAGTTGGAACCAGATTCATCCAACAACCTGAGGCCCTGAGGTGTCTGCCAAATGATGGCCCCATCCTTGGCGAAATGCTCCGCACCATAGCGGCGATAGGGATCCTGGGCTCGACAGCACAGCATCGCACAGCAACAGGTTCCAATGCACCAACCTTGGGCCAAAATTTGCAAAACAAAACCATTATAAAAGAACACAAGAAACCACCTGCAGAAAAAGGCAATTGCAATCACACTTTTAGGTTTCATATGGTTTCATACATGGCCCCTTGGTCCTGTATGGGCCACGGGCAGTCGGGGTCGCCATCGGTGTTGAGCAGGGCTTCAAATCGGATGCAGCTCAACATCTTTGACCTAGACCAATGAAAATAGGGGGAATTATCCCATCCAATGAGGTTGATTTTATTCACTGAAAAAGGTAACTTCTGCAGAAAACATGGGCATCTATCTTATCAAACTTGCGATTTATCATGATTTATCCAACAAAATGTGGATTGATCCAATAAAAACCGGTCATGTTTGCCATCAAAAGGTGGATTTCAGCAATACAAAAAGGGGATACCACCACCCAAAAATGCCCAAAATGTGAAGTTGATCCAACAAAATTGGGCATTGAACTAGTTCAAATGCCCGGAATTAGCAATGCAAAGGCTGCCTGATGGCGCTGGCTCGCAGGCGATCCAAAGGCACCTCAGATATGGAGCATGTGCCCTGGGGCGCCGGGGTGATCAACAAACTATGGATATACGTAGCCATCGATTCCATAGATAAGATGAATAAGTTTGAATGTATTTTGTATATAGTATATGTATATACTGTATAATTACATCAATTACATATCTTTTGCCATTTTGCGGTCCTAAAGAGGGATCCGTCGTTGTGCTGACTACGCACAATTCTCTAATATGAAAATTACTTTCTTCGAGTCATCCCCACTGAAACACTATCCTGACATAGTTTATGACAGACCATCTGGTATATATCTATATAATAATTATTATTATATGGCATATTCATTCTGACATTCTATCTGACATTCTTTCTAGCATATACTTTGACATTCTATCATATCTGACATTGTATGCAAAACACCGGAAATTGCTAATGGAATAGGTTTGGGTCCCAACTTCACTAGCTTCCAAAGCATTGTTGAGCTGAATGCGATTTCCAAGTTGGAAACTGCTTATCTTGGAAACTCAACGACTGGCAAAGAATGTCTGACCCATCTGACCCATCTGACACATGAGAAAGTACCATGCTGAAAGTGCGTTGATGGACTCAATTGCCAAGATCTTACTGGTGGATATTGGTGGTTGGTTCCAAATGTTCCAAACGATCCAAAAAGTATTGGTCACTTGGAGTCACTTGGAGTCACTTGGTACACTCGATGTGGACAGGCCGACAAGGATAAAACATGATCCCAGGTCGCCCGACTCGAGAGGCCAAGGTGGTGTTTACCTCTGACCTGGCGAAAACCGAAAGCAAAATTCATCCTGGTATCATTGCTATCATTGCTATCTTCATTGCTATCTTCATTGCTATCTTCATTGCTATCTTGCGATCTTCCATGATTTCTGAAATATCCTCTGAAACACATCCCATTCCAAAAGTTGAAGTAAACTATAGTAAACTATAGTAAACTTCATCCATCTGTGGGTCATCTCCCCCCAAAAAAAACATGTCGGGCGTGGCAGCACAGATACTTGAGATCCAGAGCCGAAACCTTGGCCAAAATTCATGGGTGATGTGTCGATGGCCTGCTTTTTAGCACCCGAAAAAACATTGGATTCTGCCCAAAACCCGACTGTTGGTGATTTCACTGGATTGGTTTAAGGGAAAATTTACAGGAAAGCCCCATATTTAATGGGAAAATCTATGGTTTCCTGTAGATTTTCCCTTAAACCAATCCATTGATGATTTCAAAGATGTATTCATTGTCCATCTTGTCCCAAACCTCAAAATAGAAACATAATCTAAATAGGCCGACGATCCTAACGGTCCTAACCAACACCATCCTAATGGGCCTGATCTTCGAGAAAAAGTAGCATGGTCATGTGATAACTGTGATAACTGCAAACTGTACAGAGATGGATCCACCACCCCCGATCACTGCAGCGCCTCTCGCAGTATTTGGACTTCGATCTCCCGAGCGACTGGCAGCCGGGGCTCCGGTCGGAGTATTGCTGGTGGGAAGTCGGAAACTTAAAAAAACAAAACATGGTGGGGTGGGTAATTTCAGGTTGATCCATTGAATGTCAATGCCCTAAGTTAAATCACGTTTAATACATCTTTATACCAAAGTTAAAGTCTTATCAGAGTTTAATCATGTTTGATAATCAAGTAACCGACATGAGAAGACAATAGCATAGAATTCATAGAATTCATAGAAAACAATAACCATCATGCTTCATCTGACCGTGCGCCGTGCACCTGCTGAGTGGCACTCGTTTGGTCGTGGCTCCACGGCAGAGTTGCCGGACCTTGGGAGCTGACGCTGGCGCACGGTGGCACCCTTTTGGGCACCTTTTTGGGAACGGACTTGGTCTGAAGATTTGAACCGTAAGACAACGTGTCAAACACATTCAAAGAATTTCAAACACAAGTGGCTTGATATCATAATTTGAACATATTTGAACGGTATATATTTCGAAGTTTCAGGCTCGGTTCATCCCATGGTGCTTGACATTGAGTGGATATCACTGATACCTACACTGAGCATCCCAACCACGTTGGCAATCATTTCGTTGTGTTGCCTCACAGAAGGGAATCCACCATTGGAAACTGGGTGTCTAACTGTCTAACGATCTCTTTTGATGAAAGGCATTGGCACTTGAGTCAACTTGAGAATTGCCAGGTATCCCATCTTTAGATGGTGTCAAAACATGTAAACTTACCTCAACCCCACCAGTCATCAAGTCAATTCGATCAAATTCTCCTGAAGAATTCATCTAAAAAACTGTCAGTAATTTCCATGAAACTCAACGAGACTTGGCGTTTCACAGGGCTCGTCTGGCCGTGTCTGGCCGTGTCTGGCCTCAAGGCCATGATATGCTCACCCCGGCGCAAACGTCGGTAGCGCTTCACACGCACCTGCGCAGGGTGCTGCCATATGCTGCCATCACCCCTTGGGATCCTTGAGATCATCTGGGGTTCCATCACTGTTGACTATCTCAAATCTGTTGACAGACCTTTCCATCCTGTGAACAGTCAACAAAGATACTCGCACCTCTGCGGTTTTCAGATGAAATCGTAGGTTTTCCGATTTGGTTTGCAACCATCCACTCCAAAAAAACATCTGCTGTGATGGCGTTCCAAGTAGAGCCAAGCGATACCCCTCAAAAGTGGTCCCAATCAATTGAACAGCACTCTTCAATGTAAAAGAAAGGTTCATGAATTAATATTATCCAAACCAACAATTACTATGGGAATCTATGGAAGCTCTTGAGGATTCCATTAAGGATCGTTCATCCGAAACTGCCCGTCCCCGTCCCCGCTTCCCACAGGCATCCTTTTTGCCGCCCTCTACTCTAGCTGTTGAAACCCGTCTGTGTTGGAGTGGTGTGTCTATCCCAAAAGAATTCGTTGAAGTCTGAATCATGCCCGGGAGGACAACAACGTTGCTCAAGTGCCAAGCGTCTGTACAGTTTTTCTGGATTTCAAATGCTGGATTTGGCCACCATGGCCAGAAAGCTCATATAGGATTTCAATGAGCTCGCTGGTGGCTCATCCTTAGTGGCGGGGCCTCACAGCCCTGGTGACTGTACCAATGCTACCATGTGCGGCGCGTGCGACCATGAAGATCACATCATCAAAGTTTCATGTGCATTTTGGGGAACAAATGAGTAATGTAGAGCACGTGGTGACAAGCCCAGAATCAATAAATCTTGGCTCAATGCTAACATATATATTGTATTGCTATCATATGCTATCCCATTTTGGGGTACCCATGTGGATCTTGTCACTTTTGAAACTCCTCGGGATGGCCATTGAGGCACCGCGCTGGACAGGTCATTTGGTCAGCTGGTACGTGAGGAAACCTAGGTTTGATGTGGAGAATGGCAGAAGGCAGGAAAAAGGAATCAACTCCGTGAA
The DNA here is from genome assembly GCA_947184155.2 of Cladocopium goreaui. Lineage (NCBI taxonomy): Eukaryota > Dinophyceae > Suessiales > Symbiodiniaceae > Cladocopium > Cladocopium goreaui. Next base: position 100,566 of record CAMXCT020001863.1, read on the forward strand.
TGTTGAACATGATCAGCTCGTTGCTGGAGATTCCTGGTGAAAGATTCTAGACCAACATTGATGTAACCATTTTTTCAAATCACACTGACAGATCCTCCCAACGACTTTGCACCTCTGCGAAGCGTTTTGCAGTTCGTTCTCTCTGCGCATGACCTTTGTTGAGCAACTGCCCATCTTCCCCAGGCATGACAAACCAGCAGTTCTTCCAAGCATCCGAACATGCTGTGAAAAGCAAGAAAACACACTGAACTGCACGTGGAAGACACACGAAACTGTTTTCTCTTGAAGCCAGTTAACCAACATGCCGTTGGTGGCACGGGACCCCATACTACCGTAGATGGACGAAATATTCAAACCCCTTCTATCCGGTACAACCCCCTCGCCCCCAAATTTCAATGTTAATGTAACCTGAAGTGGGAGACGAGTGTGTTACCACTTTATAAACGTTAATTTCTCAACCATTTTTTGAAATGTTGTAACCATTTTATAAAAAATAGTGCTTACCATTTTATAAAAAAATGTTGCTCACCATTTAAAAAAAATAATTTATAATATTTTCTATTTTAAGTTTGCTTGGCGTGAATCTACATTTATTTTGCCTAAACTTTTCTAACATTTTCTCCATTGTATCTTACCCCAAATGCAATTTTTCTCCATTGTATTTTGCCCAAAATGCATTCTTTTTCTATTGTTTTTTACCCAACAGGTTTTTGTATGTATTTTGCCGAAACCTGTACGCTTTTCTCCATTGTATTTTGCCCAAAATGCCTTCTTTTTCTATTGTTTTTTGCTCAACATGTTTTTTTTTGTATGTATTTTGCCGAAACCTTTACGCTTTTCTCCATTGTATTTTGCCCAAAATGCCTTCTTTTTCTATTGTTTTTTGCCCAACAGGTTTTTTTTTGTATGTATTTTGCCGAAACCTTTACGCTTTTCTCCATTGTATTTTGCTCAAAATGCCTTCTTTTTCTATTGTTTTTTGCCCAACATGTTTTTTTTTGTGCGTATTTTGCCGAAACCTTTACGCTTTTCTCCATTGTATTTTGCCCAAAATGCCTTCTTTTTCAATTGTTTTTTGCCCAACAGGTTTTTTTTGTATGTATTTTGCCGAAACATTAACGCTTTTCTCCATTGTATTTTGCCCAAAATGCCTTCTTTTTCTATTGTTTTTTGCCCAACAGGTATTTTTTTGTATGTATTTTGCCGAAACCTTTACGCTTTTCTCCATTGTATTTTGCCCAAAATGTCTTCTTTTTCTATTGTTTTTTGCCCAACAGGTTTTTTTTTTGTATGTATTTTGCCGAAACCTGTACGCTTTTCTCCATTGTATTTTGCCCAAAATGCCTTCTTTTTCAATTGTTTTTTGCCCAACATGTTTTTGTATGTATTTTGCCGAAACCTTTACGCTTTCTTCCATTGTATTTTGCCAAAATGCCTTCTTTTTCTATTGTTTTTTGCCCAACATGTTTTTTTTTGTATGTATTTTGCCGAAACCTTTACGCTTTTCTCCATTGTATTTTGCCCAAAATGCATTCTTTTTCTATTGTTTTTTGCCCAACAGGTTTTTGTATGTATTTTGCCGAAACCTGTACGCTTTTCTCCATTGTATTTTGCCCAAAATGCCTTCTTTTTCTATTGTTTTTTGCTCAACATGTTTTTTTTTGTATGTATTTTGCCGAAACCTTTACGCTTTTCTCCATTGTATTTTGCCCAAAATGCCTTCTTTTTCTATTGTTTTTTGCCCAACAGGTTTTTTTTTGTATGTATTTTGCCGAAACCTTTACGCTTTTCTCCATTGTATTTTGCTCAAAATGCTTTCTTTTTCTATTGTTTTTTGCCCAACAGGTTTTTGTATGTATTTTGCCGAAACCTTTACGCTTTTCTCCATTGTATTTTGCCCAAAATGCCTTCTTTTTCAATTGTTTTTTGCCCAACAGGTTTTTTTTTGTATGTATTTTGCCGAAACATTTACGCTTTTCTCCATTGTATTTTGCCCAAAATGCCTTCTTTTTCTATTGTTTTTTGCCCAACAGGTTTTTGTATGTATTTTGCCGAAACCTTTACGCTTTTCTCCATTGTATTTTGCCCAAAATGCCTTCTGTTTCTATTGTTTTTTGCCCAACAGGTTTTGTTTTGTATGTATTTTGTTTTGCCCACAATGCCTTCTTTCTCTATTGTTTTTTGCCCAACAGGTTTTTTTTAATGTATTTTGCCGAAACCTTTACGCTTTTCTCCATTGTATTTTGCCCAAAATTGCCTTCTTTCTCGATTGTTTTTTGCCCAACAGGTTTTTGTATGTATTTTGCCGAAACCTTTACGCTTTTCTCCATTGTATTTTGCCCAAAATGCCTTCTTTCTCTATTGTTTTTTGCCCAACATGTTTTTTTTGGTATGTATTTTGCCGAAACCTTTACGCTTTTCTCCATTGTATTTTGCCCAAAATGCCTTCTTTCTCTATTGTTTTTTGCCCAACAGCTTTTTTTTTGTATGTATTTTGCCGAAACCTTTATGTTTTCTCCATTGTATTTTGCCCAAAATGCTGTTTTTCTCTATTGTTTTTTGCCCAACATGTTTTTTTTGGTATGTATTTTGCCAAAACCTTTATGTTTTCTCCATTGTATTTTGCCCAAAATGCTTTCTTTCTTTCTGCATGATTCGGGGCATCCTCCGTGTGGAGCATGCGGCCCCCACTAGGGGAACGAATAGCCCAAAGGTTGCCCGAAGAGACCTCATTTTGGGTTTTTTCCAGTTTTGGTTTGGGGTTAACACTGGCTTAGGCAGAAAGTTGGCATCTCTCTGTGAGGTGTGCCGAGCTTTGTTTTGGGCGCATCGAATTCGCAAACCTTTGGCTTGTCGGACAATAGCTGGGCGAAGATATCGTCTTGTGCGGCGGTGGCACCCTGGTTGCTGCCGGTCGCGCTCTTCATGTCTTCTGTTGAGCCGTACTTTGGTCAGGTTTTGGGCTTGTTGTTGCAAGCTTGGAGTTTGGTTGATTTGCTTGTTGCGTCGTGAGCCTGCGCAAAATCACCCTGGAGCTTTGAACACCCAGCTCCGTGGTGGTGGATCAGCCGGAGGGTCATCGGCCACTAAGCGAAAAAGGAAAGAACAAGCTGCTCAACAGGAAATGCTGACTAGGTTGTGTACTGTGCTTGGCTCTCTTATTGGGACTTCGCCTACCAATAAACCCAAGAAAAAGAAAAAGAAGAAGAAACGTCCGGTCACCTCTGAAACTTCCACTGGAAGCGGAGGGGCGTTGGTTGATCAGTTGAGTAAAGTCGTCGAAGACATTCGCAAAGAACCTTCCACGTTGATCTCCAAGCTGGAGAGCTTTTTGAGTAAAGCTAAAGGTTTGAATGTTGACCGACGAAAATCTCCTGATGTCGCGCAGCAGTCGGATAAATGGGTCGATGTTGTCAAAAAGACGTCGGCCGCTAATCCTACTGCTACAAAACGAGTTTCCTCGTCCGTCTCTTTGGCCCGACAATGTTGGAAGGCGGGTGAGGTGCGTGATTTTGGAGAAGTCAGGAAAAAACTGGAAAACGGTGAAGCTCCTGTTGGCTCAGTTGCTCTCGCTCCGTCCGTTGATAAGGCGTTGGAGCTTAAGTTGCTGGCTGAGGGCCACAAGCTTGACACCGTTAAGTTTGCTTGCTTGGTGGCTGGGGCTAACTTGTCATCTTTGCCTGCTGGTGTTAGTGTTGTCACTTTGCCGGTCGTCACTTCCGCTGGCACGGGCATCCAGTCAACTAAGTTTCATAAGTTAGCTTGTGTCCTTCTCGGTCGTGAAGCTCCTGTTCTTCCCACTGGGTTGGTCAAACATGTTGCTTCTGCTCCGGTTGCGAAAGAGTTGGTTACTTTGAGGTTTGTTGTGCCACGGGCCTTTCTTAGCAATGAGCAGTGGCAGCTCTGGAAAACCAAAGCTACGTCCATGATTCAAGAGTGGGTCGGGATGGATAAGAATTGCGCCATTCACACGTCGTACGGTTGGTCCGTGACTTCGCAAGTGAATTGGAAAGGTGCGCGTGAAGAATTTTTGCTTGGTTACGCCAAAGTTTCCTCTGACAAACTTGAGGCGTTGTGGTGTCATAGTGGTCGCTCTGGGGTTTTCCTGGACCGGCTTGCAAAAGAAAGGGATGGTAGCAAGTTTGTCTCTTGGCTTGACCACGGCGAGCTTGAAGCGCTTGAGTATTTGAACTTGGCCTTGACCAAAGCTATAACTCTTAAGGCTGGTGTCGCTTGGCGAGCTGGTGGGGCCAATTGCTTGGGGTTGCGTTCTTCGGTCGCTCCTACTGAACAATCTGTCTCCGTTTGGCGTGCTAAGGCTGTGCCGTTTGCTTGGTCTGAGTCTGATTTGTTTCAAGTCCTGAAGGATGCCGGCTGGACTGAGCTTAGCGTGGTTGCCTACCCCACCAAGAAGGTGCGGCCTTGGCTCTTAAAAGCTAAGCCTCCTGCCGTGCTGACAGGCGGCTTTGCTGGCATTGAGGTTGGTGAATCATTGGTCATCATGGAAAAAGCTGGGGCCCGTGGTCCTGTCAACCGTGAATCCAAGAAGCTGGTTTTGCGTCCTAGGGTTGGTGCTTCTGCCAGTGCTATCACTCCTAGTGTGGAAAGTTCTCAGGTTCCTACTGTTGCGGCTACTCAGATGGAAGTCTCTGAGGAAGAAGAGGACAAGGACAACCAAGAGGGAAAGGGTGGTGCTAAGCGTACTGGTTCTCCGCAGGCTTCGGCTGAACATGTCAAGACCAAGCAAAAGACCGCTTCGGGCGCTGTGCAACCTCGCAAATTGGTCTTTCCTGGTTTCGTTGAGCGTGATTGTGGTGCGGAGGGTTCTTGTGGCTTCAATGCTATTGCTGTTGGTGCTGCGTTGATGCGTGGTTCTTCTTGGGATGATGTTCAATCCAAAAAGGCGGCCATGGGGGCCACTCTGCGGGTTCAAGTTGGTCAGCATATCACTAAGCATGAGTCCACTTATAAGCCTTTCTGGTCGCCTGATGTGTCTAACACCACCGTCGAAAAGGAAGACGGTGCCATTCCCACGGATTGGGCCAGTTGGCTTCAAGCCATAAGGAGGCATAAGCGTTGGATTTGTGGTTTAACGATCAAGGCTGCTGCTACAAGGCTTGGTGTCAAAATCATTGTCGTGATAAAACAGCCTGATGGCAGCTGGGGTTTGCCTATGGCCTTTGGCAGCACAAAAAAGAAAGAAATTCCGATCCTCATCGGACTTGATGAAGGTGCTGGTCACTATGTGCTTTTGGTCCCTGACTCTGAGAGCATGATTCCTAGGTCTTGGTTGAGTGCCGGTCAATGTGAAGTCACTATGACTAGCCAAAATGTCTTGCGTGGCGCTGGTGGTTCGGATGATGCTGGTGATGGCTGGCTCCCCCCCGCCACCCCTAGTAGTCAAAAAACGAAACGGTCTCGTTGGATCCCACCTGCGACTCCTCAGTCTCTTTCCGATGGTGCCGGTGGTTCCAAGGGTTGGTTGCCTTCTGGTACGCCTAGTCGCGTTCCGTCTGGTTTGTGTCCTAATGCTAGCTTACTCGCTGTTCCTTCTGCGGCTTCCTCTGTGCAAGCTGTGGCTGCGCCAGCGGTCGAAGTTCCTGTTGCGAGCTCGGTGGCTGCTGATGGATCCAAGGTTGAATGGACTTGTACGAAGTGCTTGAAAGTTGTTACTGCTGCTACGGCCTCTTCTTTACAGCGGAAACGACGTGTTCATCTGGCTCTCCATGTTCAGGCTCAGGTTCCTGCGGCTGCTATTCTCCCTCCACGTGGTCCCGAGCTGAGAGTTTGGACGTGTCATCATTGTGGTCAAAGATTTGAGGCTCCTTCTGGTCTGGCTTTAGGCTCTAAACGCACTAATCACTTGGCTACCCGCCATCCTGGTGAGGCCAAGGGTCACTGGGTGCGTAAAACGGTTGAGGTTGTGGCTACTTCTCCTGAATTGCCCTTAAATCAGAGAAAGTGGACTTGCGTGTGGTGCAAAGAAGGGTTGCCTGACTTGCCTCGGTGGCAGCTGATGAAGTCCATCGCTGCACACCTCAAGCAGCGCCACGGGAAGCGGCAGACATCTGCTGCTGCGTCTAATAAAGCCCGCGGCAAGCTTTACCGGCAAGATAAGTTGGCTAACCCGGTCATGCTTGAAGGTAAAAAGGTCTTGGGTCGTAAGTTGCGGCAGCGTGCTAATGATCGCCGCGATTGGCAGGTTGAAGGGCATGATTTACACATTGTCAGCGGGGTTGATTGGAAGAGTTGGCACGGCGTCACAATCACTAAGAGATTGGGAGCGCAGGGTGACACCTTGCTCACTTGTAAAAAGTGTTTGTTGATTACTCGGGCTCAGCATTCGTTTAAACCTTGCAGGGGCAATCGCAAAGTCACCACTGCTCAAATGGGTCTGTGGCGGCAAATGAGCCTTGGTAACAAAATGGCTGTGCTTGATGTTTGGCAGATGTCCTTGGCTGAAGCTGATCAGGTGTTTGAATCGGCTGCTGCCACGTGGCGGTCCAACACTAAGCAGTTAGGTCATGACATGGTTGAAGTGTTTGGTCCCAAAAAGTACATCACTTGTCGCAACTGTTGGTTCATCCGGCAGGCTCCTGGTAAGCTTGTTGCGTGCCCTGGCAGATCCAGGGCTCCCACTCAGTTGCAAACAACCACTTGGATTAGCTTGAAGAAACAGCATGGCTTGCAAGCTAAATTTGCTGATGAATGGGGTGTCTCTGTTAAAGAGGCAACGGCGTGGTATACTTGTAAGCCTGGCCGCCGTCTCAAGAGACCTGCGTCCAAGCATGCGGTTGACGACTCTTGGAAGCATGATGTTGTTGAAGATGGTGACGTTCATCCTCATCCTGGGCCTTCCTGGCGCGTTGTTTCCTTGAATGTTGGCGGAATGCCTGGTGCTTGGCGGGCTGTGCGCGAGTTGCTTTCTCCCAGTGACTTGGCTGTCTTGGCGTTGCAAGAAGTTGCTGGGTCTACTAACGAGCTGATCAGTTTGCAAAGGGCTGCTCTCAACCTTGGTTACCGGTTTTATCATGAGGCTGGCAAACCTAGTCTTGGGGGCTGGGGTGAAACGCGGCAAAATGGTGGGGTCGGCCTTTTTGTGCGGGCTACCTTGCCGCAAAGGCCGGCTTTTAGCGTTTCTGGTGATCTCAGTCAGTGTGTTGGCGCTTGGGTTGACGGCTGGTTGTACGGTAGCCTGTACAGTCCTCCGGGCCATAATCAGGAAGCGTCTTTTGAGCTTTGTTCTCTTCTTTTAGATGTTTTTACCAGTGAGGATGTGTTGCCTACTCAGCCTTGGCTTTTGTGTGGTGATTTTAATGAGCTGCCGGCGTCTAGCGTGCTGGGCACTTGCATGAGTTGTTTCGGTGGCGTTGTTGTTGCTTCCGATAAACCGACTCGGTGGGATGGGTCTCGCACGGTTGATTGGATGATTACCAATCGGTGTAGGGCCCTGTCCCCTCCTTGCTTGTTGTCCATTGCCTTAAGTGACCACATTGCTGTCTCGGTTGATTTGCATGGCGTGTCTCATGATGTTCAACTTGGTCGGTTGCGTAAAACTGCTTGCCTTGCTTGTCCTTCTGGTGTTGATCGGGAGTACTGGGAAAAAGCCATTACGGATGTTTGGCTTGCTAGTGCTGCTGTGAGGGAGTTTCTTGAACATTTGCGCCATGGTGAGTGCCTTTCTGTTCAAGACGAGTGGGACGCCTTCCAGCAACTGCTCACGTCTACTGTGTTGAAAGCTTGCTTGGATCTGAGCCAAAATGGGTTTCTTAGTGTTGAAGCTCGCGATGCTTTTTTGTGTGCTTCTGGGCAGCGACCCTTCAAGGGTCAGCCTGGTGTCCATGTGCTTGCCTCTTCTGCTCAAGGTCGCGTTCGGCATGAAGCTGGTGATTTGCGTGCTCGCAAGTTGCGGACTTGGTTGGCCCGTTGCTATGAGTACAAACGCTTGCTTTGTCGGTCGTTTGAAAATCCGTTGTCTCGGGCGCAGGCCATCGAACTTGAAGGCTTGACCTCTCGGTTACGTCATCGTTTTGGCAATTCGCTTGCCTTGCGTGATGTGCTTGCTCATATTGCTTCCCTTAAAGCTCAGCTTCGGCAGCATGAAAGCAGTGTTAAAACTCGTAGGATTCGCGAGTGGCTGGGTGGCCTTGTTTCTTCGGACGCTGCTTTGTCGCGTTGGCTGAAAAGCAAACTTAATCCTGTCGCTGTTGCTGTGACTGACCTTGAGGGTCGCATCGCTGAAACTGATGTGTCTGCGGCGCAAATGATTTTTGAGTATTGGGATGACTTCTGGAAGCTTTCCGGTGCTTCTAAGCCCTCCTTGGAGTCGAGGGTGCGGTCAATGCTTCAAGACATTGCGCCGCTGGCCGATGAAGGTTGGCGTGGTCCGTCTGCGCAAGCTTTTAGGTCTGTCGCTTGTGATAGCGCCGGTGCTTGCGGTCCTGATGGCTGGCAGGGTGTCGAACTTGCTTGGCTTCCGCTTGAAATTTGGGATTGCTTTGCGCTCCTGTCTGATCGGTGGTTGCAGTGTGGCAGTGTTCCTTCTCAGATGTGTGAGAGTCGCATGGTGTGTCTTCCTAAACCCGGCAAGATCCGTGCTAACAATGTCGTTTCTGTGCAAGACACTCGTCCTATCACTGTACTTTCATGTTGGTGGAGGATTTGGAGTAGCACCTGGACTCGTAGCGTTGTGCGTGCTTGGATGCGGGCTCACATTCCTCAGGAGTTTTCTGTGGCTCATGCAGTGTCTTGCGGTGAAGTCATCGTTGAGTTGCTTGACCAGTTGTCTACGCGTGGTTACTTGATGACCCTTGACTTCACGAAGGCGTTTGATTGTCTTGACCCCTTGGTTACTCGTGAGGTCCTGCTCCACTTGGGGTGGGGCCGTCAGTTTGTCGATGTTGTCACCCAGGTGTGGCATACTCAGCGGAGATGGGTTTCTTACCAATCTCACACGCACCCGGTGACCTTGTCTGGTCCTTCGATGCCGCAGGGCGACCCGTTGGGCCCTGTCATCATGACCATTTGGGCTTGGCTTGGTTGGCGTCATGTTGAGCGGTGTAGTAGAGTTGACTCTGGCATCATGACTCGGATTTACGTTGATGATCGTACCTTTGCTACTTCGCGTGCTTGGTCCATTCACGATAGGTTTCATCATTGGTGTGCGTGGTCGGCATCCGTTGGCTTGATTGAGAATCGTGCTAAGGCTGTTGCTGTTGCGTCCACTCCTGCTCGGCGGGCTACCCTGCGTCGTCTTTTGCCTGAGGTTGTGGCGAATGATGTGGAATTGCTTGGCTCTTGCAGCATGGTCTCTCGCAGAGGTCTTCTTCCTAAAGAAGCCAGTCGGGTCGATGCTTGTAAGCGTGTCTTGGTGTTGTTGGCGTGCGCTCGGTTGCCCTTCGAGCGTTACATGAGAGCTTGTCGGCAGTTTGCTGTCTCCAAGGTTGCTTACGGTTGGATTGCGCGTGCTCCACCTTTGACCCTGTGTACTCGCCTGTGGAGTTGCGTTCATGTTGGCAGCCGCCGGCTGCGGTCGGCTGCTGTTTGGTTGCGCGCGGCTCTTTGGGGCGGCGGCATGCATTTGGACATTTTATTTCGCATGGTTGGGTTCTTCGGCGGCCATGGATTTGGCATCATGACTTGACTGGTCACTTCTTGGACTTGTCTGTTGCTGGCGATGCTGGTGCCAGTCAACACATTGTCCGGGATGCTTGGCGTGCTTGGTGCTTGCAGCGTCACAATGCCTCGTCGAGGCGGGATGCGGCCCTTGATTGCTTTGGTGACACGGGTTATTTTCGCAGCATTGATTGGGAAGCCACTCGGAAGTTCGCCGCTTCTTGCCCCGAAGCCCGGACGATTTGCACTGGCGGTTGCAATTCGCCTGCGGCACTCGGTGGCCGTTTTGCTGGTGTTCCCTTGACATGTGTTTGGCCCGGTTGTTCTCAGCTTGGGACATTTGACCATATTGCTTGGAGTTGTCCTTGCAGGCCGATCGATTTGGTGATTCCTCCTAAACCTGGAGAGTTTTTGTCTTCTCGTTTCGGATGGGCTATCACCAATCGGGCTGTTGATAATGTTGCTGTCCAAGCTTGGCTTGTGCGTGTTCAGAAGGTTATCTGGTCGCATGTCCATGATTGACTTGTTTGCTTGCTTGTTCGCCCAGCATCCGACTTGCCATTGGTGCCTTTCTGCCTTGTGCTGGTGGGTGCGGTGTTCTTGTCCGCTCCTGCCTGCGATCAGCTCCTGCGGGCGTGGGCTTCTGGTCTGTGCCTGTGTGGGGTTGGCCGGTGGGTTGGTTTGGTTTGGTTGTTTTTTCCCCCTTTTTGTTGGGGTTGTGTGGTCTCTTAGGCGGCCTTCGGCCGTTTGTTTCCTTGGTGTGGTCGTGTTGGCATCTGCTGCGGCGGCTGCCCTTCACCAGTGCGCGGTCTACTTGGGGGCCGTTCACTTCACAAAGTCCGCGCGAAATGCTTTCTTTCTCTATTGTTTTTTGCCCAACAGGTTTTTTTTTGTATGTATTTTGCCGAAACCTGCACGCTTTTCTCCATTGTATTTTGCCCAAAATGCCTTCTTTTTCAATTGTTTTTTGCCCAACAGGTTTTTGTATGTATTTTGCCGAAACCTTTACGCTTTTCTCCATTGTATTTTGCCCAAAATGCCTTCTTTTTCTATTGTTTTTTGCCCAACATGTTTTTTTTGGTATGTATTTTGCCGAAACCTTTACGCTTTTCTCCATTGTATTTTGCCCAAAATGCATTCTTTTTCTATTGTTTTTTGCCCAACAGGTTTTTTTTTGTATGTATTTTGCCGAAACCTTTACGCTCTTCTCCATTGTATTTTGCCCAAAATGCCTTCCTTTTCTATTGTTTTTTGTCCAACAGTTTTTTTTTTGTATGTGTTTTGCCGAAACCTTTACGCTTTTCTCCATTGTATTTTGCCCAAAATGCCTTCTTTTTCTATTGTTTTTTGCCCAACATGTTTTTTTTGTGCGTATTTTGCCGAAACTTTACGCTTTTCTCCATTGTATTTTGCCCAAAATGCCTTCTGTTTCTATTGTTTTTTGCCCAACAGGTTTTTTTTGTATGTATTTTGCCGAAACCTTTACGCTTTTCTCCATTGCATTTTGCCCAAAATTGCCTTCTTTCTCTATTGTTTTTTGCCCAACAGGTTTTTGTATGTATTTTGCCGAAACCTTTTTGCTTTTCTCCATTGTATTTTGCCCAAAATGCCTTTCTCTATTGTTTTTTGCCCAACATGTTTTTTTTGGTATGTATTTTGCCGAAACCTTTACGCTTTTCTCCATTGTATTTTGCCCAAAATGCCTTCTTTCTCTTTTGTTTTTTGCCCAACAGGTTTTTGTATGTATTTTGCCGAAACCTTTATGTTTTCTCCATTGTATTTTGCCCAAAATGCCTTCTTTCTCTATTGTTTTTTGCCCAACATGTTTTTTTTTGTATGTATTTTGCCAAAACCTTTATGTTTTCATCATTGTATTTTGCCCAAAATGCTTTCTTTCTCTATTGTTTTTTGCCCAACAGGTTTTTTTTGTATGTATTTTGCCGAAACCTTTACGCTTTTCTCCATTGTATTCTGGCCAAAATGCCTTCTTTTTCTATTGTTTTTTGCCCAACATGTTTTTTTTTGTATGTATTTTGCCGAAACCTGTACGCTTTTCTCCATTGTATTTTGCCCAAAATGCCTTCTTTTTCTATTGTTTTTTGCCCAACAGGTTTTTGTATGTATTTTGCCGAAACCTTTACGCTCTTCTCCATTGTATTTTGCCCAAAATGCCTTCTTTCTCTATTGTTTTTTGTCCAACAGGTTTTTTTTTGGTATGTATTTTGCCGAAACCTTTACGCTTTTCTCCATTGTATTTTGCCCAAAATGCCTTCTTTTTCTATTGTTTTTTGCCCAACATGTTTTTTTTTTGTGTGTATTTTGCCGAAACCTTTACGCTCTTCTCGATTGTATTTTGCCCAAAATGCCTTCCTTTTCTATGGTTTTTTGTCCAACAGGTTTTTTTTTGTATGTGTTTTGCCGAAACCTTTACGCTTTTCTCCATTGTATTTTGCCCAAAATGCATTCTTTTTCTATTGTTTTTTGCCCAACAAGTTTTTTTTTGTGTGTATTTTGCCGAAACCTTTACGCTTTTCTCCATTGTATTTTGCCCAAAATTGCCTTCTGTTTCTATTGTTTTTTGCCCAACAGGTTCTTTTTGGTATATATTTTGCCGAAACCTTTACGCTTTTCTCCATTCTATTTTGGCCAAAATGCCTTCTTTTTCTATTGTTTTTTGCCCAACAGGTTTTTTTTAAATGTATTTTGCCGAAACCTTTTCGCTTTTCTCCATTGTATTTTGCCCAAAATTGCCTTCTTTCTCTATTGTTTTTTGCCCAACAGGTTTTTGTATGTATTTTGCCGAAACCTTTACGCTTTTCTCCATTGTATTTTGCCCAAAATGCCTTCTTTCTCTATTGTTTTTTGCCCAACAGGTTTTTTTTAAAATGTATTTTGCCGAAACCTTTTCGCTTTTCTCCATTGTATTTTGCCCAAAATTGGCTTCTTTCTCTATTGTTTTTTGCCCAACAGGTTTTTGTATGTATTTTGCCGAAACCTTTACGCTTTTCTCCATTGTATTTTGTCCAAAATGCCTTCTTTCTCTATTGTTTTTTGTCCAACAGGTTTTTTTTTGTATGTATTTTGCCGAAACCTTTACGCTTTTCTCCATTGTATTTTGCCCAAAATGCATTCTTTTTCTATTGTTTTTTGCCCAACAAGTTTTTTTTTGTATGTATTTTGCCGAAACCTTTATGTTTTCTCCATTGTATTTTGTCCAAAATGCCTTCTTTCTCTATTGTTTTTTGCCCAACATGTTTTTTTTTTGTATGTATTTTGCCAAAACCTTTATGTTTTCATCATTGTATTTTGCCCAAAATGCCTTCTTTTTCTATTGTTTTTTGCCCAACATGTTTTTTTTTGTATGTATTTTGCCGAAACCTTTACGCTTTTCTCCATTGTATTCTGGCCAAAATGCATTCTTTTTCTATTGTTTTTTGCTCAACAGGTTTTTTTTGTATGTTTTTTGCCGAAACCTTTACGGTTTTCTCCATTCTATTTTGGCCAAAATGCCTTCTTTTTCTATTGTTTTTTGCCCAACAGGTTTTTTTTTGTATGTATTTTGCCGAAACCTTTACGCTTTTCTCCATTGTATTTTGCCCAAAATTGCCTTCTTTCTCTATTGTTTTTTGCCCAACATGTTTTTTTTTGTATGTATTTTGCCGAAACCTTTACGCTTTTCTCCATTGTATTTTGCCCAAAATGCCTTCTTTCTCTATTGTTTTTTGCCCAACAGTTTTTTGTCTGTATGTATTTTGCCAAAACCTTTATGTTTTCTCCATTGTATTTTGCCCAAAATGCCTTCTTTCTCTATTGTTTTTTGCCCAACAGGTTTTTTTTGTATGTATTTTGCCGAAACCTTTACGCTTTTCTCCATTGTATTTTGGCCAAAATGCCTTCTTTTTCTATTGTTTTTTGCCCAACAAGTTTTTTGTTGTATGTATTTTGCCGAAACTTTTACGCTTTTCTCCATTGTATTTTGCCCAAAATTGCCTTCTTTCTCTATTGTTTTTTGCCCAACAGGTTTTTTTTTGTATGTATTTTGCCGAAACCTTTACGCTTTTCTCCATTGTATTTTGCCCAGAATGCTTTTTTTGTATGTATTTTGCCGAAACCTCTATGCATTCTCCATTGTATTTTGTCCAGAATGTTTTTTTTTGTATGTATTGCCGAAACCTCTACGCATTCTCCATTGCATTTTGCCCAGAATGCATTTTTTTTGTATGTATTTTGCCGAAACCTCTACGCATTCTCCATTGTATTTTGCCCAGAATGCTTTTTTTTTAAATGTATTTTGCCGAAACCCCTATTCTTTTCTCCATTGCAGGTTGCCTCAAATGCCTTTTTTTCCTTTGTATTTTTTCAAAAAAATAAATTGTTTTCCTGTGAATTTTGCCTAAACTTCTAAGCCTTTCTGCATTGTATCTTACCCCAATTGCAAGTTTTCTCCTTTGTATTTTGCCCAGAATACATTTTTTTTTTGTATGTATTTTGCCGAAACCTTTATGCATTCTCCATTGTATTTTGCCCAATTTTTTTTTTGTATGTATTTTGCCGAAACCTCTACGCATATTGTATTTTGCCCAGAATGCTTTTTTTTTTGTATGTATTTTGCCGAAACCTCCACGCATTCTCCATTGTATTTTGCCCAGAATGCTTTTTTTTTTGTATGTATTTTGCCGAAACCTCTGCGCATTCTCCATTGTATTTTGCCCAGAATGCTTTTTGTTTTATATGCATTTTGCCGAAACCTCTACGCATTCTCCATTGTATTTTGCCCAGAATGCTTTTTTTTGTATGTATTTTGCCGAAACCTCTACTCATTCTCCATTGTATTTTGCCCAGAAATAGTTTTTTTGTATGTATTTTGCCGAAACCTCTACGCATTCTCCATTGTATTTTGCCCAGAATGCTTTTTTTTTGTATGTATTTTGCCGAAACATCTTCGCATTCTCTATTGTATTTTGCCCAGAATGCTTTTTTTTGTATGTATTTTGCCGAAACCTCTACTCATTCTCTATTGTATTTTGCCCAGATTACCTTTTTTTGCCCAGATTACCTATTAAACTTTGTCCAAAACATTCAAACCTTCGAATCCAAGATTTCCTGAATTGCAAGAAGTAGAAGTACATTTCTCAACGCCTGATGCTCCAGGTGTTTTCGGGCCGCTGTCGAAGGGAACCAAATGGCTACATAAATGGCTACATAAATGACTTCAGCAGTTGAGGATTATATTATTATAAAATATATTACTATATATTCAAAAAGCTGTTGAGATTTACATATATAACGTGGTACTACAACTAAGATATATAACGTAGTAATATAAACATAAGAAATGGTATACTATGTCTAAACGTGGTTACACCACCACCTGCCTGAAGTGCATTAGCCCCAATGGACGAAAAAAATCAAACCTCTAACATCACTTTTGCAAACACGCGCGCTGAAACATTGAGATTAGGGGGTGCGGGGGTTCAACATAGTGCGTGCTGCAGGGTTTGAATATTTTGTCCATCTACTGTAGGTCAGTTGCCCACTGGACCGCGGACATGAAGGGCCCATCACCCACAGGTCCCAAATGGGATTACTTGGCCCGTGAGTCAAAATTGGGCCTTTTAAGCCAACCATTTGAGCCACGTGGCGTGTTAAAATGAAACAAGAATGGAAACAATATGCATCATGATGAAATCCTGGCAAAGCATTGTGACTTCTCAATCATTCTGACAGCCTCTTAGAGACACAAACCCCTGCTTCCTGATGGAAACAGACCTTTCTGCCCATCTTTCAATGAACATCAACTCTTCCAATAAGCAAACATATGGTCATTCTTCTACGACTTCTAAGCTTCGCAAATATGTTTAGCCAAAGGGCTCGACCGTGGCCCGCATCCACAAGAATTGATGACGGGCGGTGGTCGGTCTGATGGAGGTGCCCTGCCACAACATTTCCACAGGACATGACGGGTTTGGATTTTCTGTTTCTGGGCCAGTGGATATTTGGATTTCCTGGAACCCTCCATTGGCAATTTTTGCAAAAACCATCTGGTACAAGATGGTACAAGGGTACGAACCGCCATAGTTCTGCTAGTGCAGGTCCTATGTAGTTCAAATTCCTGGAATTGTCGGCCAACTCCTCACGAGCATCTGATGGTTACCGACTTCAAACCTGGAAAAACATCAAAATTCTTCTCATATGTTCAAATCATGGTAACATGCACTCGGGTAATCCATTTCAAAATCATTCTCCATCGATTCCACAAAGGCGAAACATCGCGGCCGTCAGGCCACCCAGGCCTTTGGCGACTGGTCGAAGCATGTCGAACCTTGAGGCTGTGAGATTGCTATGGTGGACCATGCTGGGCTCAAAAAAGGACGAATCTGAAGATTGAATGATAAGAAGTGAAAGGAAGTGATAGGAAGTGATGGGAATTGGGTAGCGATCTGGGGTGAACAAAATTCCGCCGATGATTTATGATGATTTGACTTCATGATGCCCATCAATGACAGTCAAACTGATCAATCCTGAACATGATCCAACAATCGATGTGTCATCTTGAAAAACCATTGTGCTGAAAAACCTGCACGACATCTGGAAAATGTCATCGCCGAAAGTGTTGGCTTATCTGGAAATACGTAGCCTTTTATTTCTATGATTATGATGGTTATTCCTAAACTTTCGCTTTGCACAAAATAAGAACAACCAATCTTGGGCACCTCAGCCCCAAGCATCCACTCCCAAACACACGTTGGATAGACCAGCTACTTGGCGGCACCAAGGGGAATCCCGGGTTGCCAGGAAGCCATGTCCTGGGACCAGGCTCCCATGGTCACGACACAAATTTGGAAATCCTTTGGAAATCGTTGAGCAATTGGCTCCTCATCTTCCACCTTCACGGTGAAGAATACGGCCTTCTGCTGCTCGCATTGACCTCCAAAAGCACATCGAATTGATCTACCTGTGACATCCTGTGACTGCGACCTTCATTGATGCTACGCTGTGTGAGGACCTTCTGCATATGGTGATCAAACTCAACAAAGCCGTTTCTGAGATTGCAAATCATAGAATTGCAGCATGAAATGACCTGTAATCACCTGTAGCAAGTCAATGAGCGAACCATTTTTGAACCACAGCTGAGTTTGAACCGTGAATCAACTGAAGTAATGTCACGCCGGCAGCTGATGGCAGCTGGCGTTGCCTGGCTTCAAATCTCGCGCTGGAACCACCAGGTTGCATCCTGAGAGATCGGGCTTGGTGTTATGGGAGGTTTGAACCGTGGCACGTTGCAGTTCACCATGAATCTTCGGTTTGACCAAATTCCAAACTTCAGACTGCTTATTGGGCTTATTGTTTCAACGTGCAAGAATGCTTCCTGCCTGAGTGCCAATCCGAATTTCCAAATATGGCGTGGTGAAAACAAACAACGCAGGAATGGTTGGCGACACCAGTGCCACTGTGAGGGCCATAAACTCTGTTTTGGTGACCTGGTCCGGGCCCTGCATGGTCGAATCACTCAAACTGATTGTGAACAACGCGGAACCGCTATGACAAATACGATGCATATACGACAAATATGAAAAACATTGGATTTTTGGAGTGCTTTGGCCACAGAACCATTCGATCGGCCAGTGCAATTGGTAGCCTTACCAATATCAAACCTTTCACCTTCAACTGATACCTCTCACCGGCAAATGGTGATTAGAATGCAGTGCTCACTCTAGCACGGACGCATCATCGGTTTTCCGCTATGCGTGAATGTCCCTCCCTTGAGGCAATGGCGACGGCACATGAATGAGTCAGGAAGTGCCCACAATTATGTCATGTCATGGGATACATGCTGCAATGGTAACGTGATTCTCTCATCACCCATATTCCTGGGCTCTTCCTGCATCACCCATGGCCATCTACAGAGCTCGGCCATTTTGGCCACTTCCTCCACGAACAGCGTTTCCTGTTCTCTTATCTTTCTGAGCATCTCTTGTTTCTTCATCTTGCGACCAGATGTGAACTTAGGGTCGTATACCAGTCGCCATCGTTGGCCTGAACTGAGTAACTGCAGTATCACCTTTCGGTCGTTTCTCTTCGTCAGGCTATCAGCGATTTGGGCAAGACCATTGACCCATCGCATTTCAGTCTGAACTTGTAGAGCTTGGCAAACTGACAATGTAAGCTCGTAGCCTGCACGGGTGCTTCGCAGACCATGGAGAGCACTGACGCTTCTGGTCATTGCGTCAAATACTCCACGGCTATCCATCACGATAGCACCAGCTGTGAGCTCCTTGATCTTCTGGTACAAGTCATTCTTGTCAGCGAAACGATAACCAAAAAGTTCTGCAAGCATCGCTCTCACCCTGAAAGTTACATCTTCGCCCTCTGTGATTCCTTGGACTTCAGCTCCATTCGATCCAAGGCATTGGCGAGGTGTCTTTGAGGATTTCCATGTGACAATTGCTATCTCGCACTCATCACCTTCCAGCAAAGCTCGTGGTGCAACTCCAGTTGCCAATCCATATGTCGATGACTTGTCTGGACGGTTGTGTTGTGAAGCATCGCACCATGTAACCACCGCTAAGTCTTTCAGACCGAGCTTCCATGCAGGGAAGCGCAAAGATTGTTGAGCATCTCGTTTGACCTCCCTCACCAGCTTGTTTGCACGCTGCAAAGTGTCTATTGTTGCGTACTTCACCTCCGATAGCAACAAACTGACGTCTGCTTGATATTGGGGGCCCGTCTGTGATGCTTTCCATGCTAGCGTTCCCAGAATGCCACGAAGTTGAGAAATCTCCTCGTTGGTCAAAGGAAGGTTCTTCTTGTCTGCACGCTGTCGATCAATGACACACTCTTCAAGCCACTTGTCGACATACGATTTCTGATTGATGGAAATGCTCATGTCAGAGTGCTGTTTGATGTCGCACCCTGCGAATGTGAAATCACCTTGCTGCCACTTGCCCCAGCGGTATGCCGCTTTCAGCTTCTTTTCTGCTTCCAGGAAATGTTCACATGAGCGGTCTCCTCCTATCAGAAAATCATCTACATGCAAACCCGCAACGCCTACAATTCTGCCTGCATCAGGTGCATCAGGTGGAGCATGTAAAACAAAAACACATCGATCTGATAAAAGCCTCATCCAACCGTGTGCTTCCATTGTGCTAGCCACATGATCAAACCACTTTCTCGGCGCATGCACCAAACCATAAAATGCCTTGCAAATCTTGAGGATCTTCATAGGATTGTCAGGGCAAGCGCCAAACAAAACTGCCAGCTCAGCAGGTGCCCAAACATAGAGGTCCTCGCCTTCAAGTGATTGTGCTGCTTGAAGGAATGCTGCAGAGACATCTCCTGCGGACAGTAGGAAGTTCAGGGTAGCGCAGATTGTCAGGATCAAGTTGCGAGAGATCCTTGACATGGTTGGTGCTGACGCCTGCACAGATGTCAAGTTGTGCTGCTGGTAGCCCAGCACGACCAGGCGCGCTTTGGGAGTGCCATCTCCCTTCAAAGTCATCACCCAGCGCATGGCCATCACTTGACTGCGGTCAACTTTCAATTCTTCTTGGGCTGTCAAACTTCGAACTGCCTTCGATGCCATCACTTGAGATAGCTCACGGCACTGAGCTTCATCAAATTCTTTCTTTTGGGATAGTGGCATCTGGCTCCATCTCAGTTCTTTGCCCTTGTTCTCCATCTTCTTTGATAGCCAAGCGGTTGCTCGCTTGGGATGCTCAGAAAGATAGTCCAACTCCGCCTCTTCCAAGGGAATCTCCAGGACATAGTACTGGCTTTCGGTGCCAATGTTTCGGGCCTTCTTGGTGGCAGGTCCATCTGGGATCAGCTCGTCAGCTTCATCAGAGCTGCTGCTGTCGGTCTCTGGTTCCACATTGACTCTTCCGCCATAGGGTTCCCATGAGAACTTCTTGCCCTCGGAATCTTCGTGGGGGCCATGATGTCCGCCTGGAAGGTCACAGTCTCGCACAACGCATCTATTCACTCCATCCCCAAGAGGAGGTTGTTCTCTTTGAGCTGGAACTCCATCCACAGCTGCTGCGCCACGGTCTCGTAGCGCTGTTGTAAGGGGATGCAAATCAGGAACTTCAGGCAAAAGCTGGCCGATGTTCGCATCGGTTTGTTCCCCTTCAGGAACAGTCAGCGCCTGCTCACCAGCGTCTTGTCCACTGGCTTGTTGTTGATGTTGTGAAACATTTGATGGCTGTGAGGATGATGCATCACGCTTCCTCACTGGCTTCTCCTTCGGAGTCAGCCTAGCCTTCTTCACTTCGGGCTTGATCTCAAAACGAGTCTCACCCTTCCATCGATCTTGTAGTTGACGATGAGGAGCATCTGTGGTGGTGAAGTCATCTTCAATGGTCACTAGCTGTGATCCAGGTGTCATTGACTTCACAATGGTGATTCTTTTGCCTGTCAGCTTGTCCTCAGAGATTGGACTGGTTTGCGTCCTCGTTGGTGTAAACAAGGTCAGACGCGGTAGAGTGTGCACTCTGACCAGCCACTTTTGTTGCCCATCTTCTTCAAACTTCCAAGTGTCAGGACGATGATCATCATCAGGCAAAAGTGCAACTTCTGCTCCTTGAACGTCATCTTGTCGCTGTCTTTCTGACGGCACATCTCCGGTGGCATTCACGTAGTGCTTGCCAGTGAAGCTTTTCATGAGAGAGTCAATGGTAGTCGGTGTTGAAAGAACGGCTGTTCCTTCCATCATGGAGTCCAGCGTCTCCTGCTTGGTGCACCTTCGGACTTGTGTAGTCCGAGCACGGATCAATGTTGATCCTGTCGCAAGCCAAAGGGTGTTGCCCTCTTGTAGTAAAAGACGTACTGGTCCTACCCAAGTGCCACTGACTTTTCCTGGCTTGTTCTTTTGTCTCCAAAGCATGACCAGGTCGCCGGCTTTGAAGCTCTGAGGTGGTCTGCCGGCACTGTTGTTCAGCTTTGACAATCTATCCTTTGCAGACTCCATCTCGTATGCAACCTTGGCCTTTTCCTTCAGCCGCAGAAGTCCACCAAACATCTTCTTCGGGTTCTGCCCTGCCAGGGGCTCGTCGCGGTCAGCGCCGCCACGAAGCCACTGGAAAGGTGAATATCCCGATGGCCCAATGGCCTCATTGTGTCCATGTGCTGCAAGCTGAAAGATGTTCTCCATGGCCAAGTCTGGTTCTTCTTTGAGAAGACGCACTGCCGTTTCTTTCAAAACTCTAATGCATCCTTCTTCGGCTCCAAGCATCTCATGCGCCTCAGCTGGCGTCGTAAGGACGCCCACTCCACTGTTGCCATAGAACTCGAGGATCTGGTTGGATGTGAAGTATGTTGCGCTGTCTGTGATAACCCACTGTGGTTTGGGATTCACCATCAGCCACTTGCAAAAGGCTGCAATGATGTTGTCAGTTGTTGGTTCCCAGTTGCCAGTGTAGGTTTGGAGAAATTCCAACATCACATAGCCTGAGGCCCTGTCACGCATCAAAAGAAACTTATGTTTGAAGCCTGCATGATCGACCTCAAAGCAGTCCATACCCAGAATCTGGAACAGAGTTGGAGTTTCTCCCAAGCTTGCCACGGGTGCTGGTCGTGCACGTTTGGCTTCTATGCATGATGGACACTGGAGCTTGCCTGCCAATTCAATTGCCCACTTCGGAGCCTTGCGAACTGTCAACAACTTCTGAAGTCTTGAGAAGGGTGCGTGCCCAGAAGCTCGATGGATCCGCATCATCTGTTGACGGATCAGTTCAAGCTTCCTGCCAGTTGGAGCTTGCTCAGGGAATCGATTCCTTGTGAGAGCAAAGATTTCTGGGCTCTCATCACGAACTCCTTGGCAGGGGGTGACCTCCTCGTTATTCACATCAGCGTCCTTGATGTCCAGCAAGTAGTTGTTGACGTCATCCGCAATGCTGATGTTGCGTTCCTCCTCAGGGGCTTGCCAATGGCCTACAATGGCTTTGACAACCGCAGTGACCATCTTGGCAGGGTAATATGCAGAAAATTGCGCAACTGGCCCTCTACACTCGCAGTGCTGTTGGTGGCCAGGACATCTATGATGTAGGCTCAACCACAAGCTCTTGCATGTGGTGAGGATCAACCAACCCTTTCTCACTGGTAGGTTTTGATACTTCAGTCCATAGGTGCAACCATCAAAACGACACCAGTATGCAACCCTGTTGTGCTTCTTGAACAGCTTCAGCAAACGTGAGATGGCAAATGACTTCCAACCTGTTGATGCTGAAGCCGGCCACTCCCACGCTATATCTCCTCCATCACGCAAGATTGGTTCACATCCATCTGCCACTTCCGAAGCTCGCTTGAGATCTTGACGTTGTCTCTTCTGAAAGTTTGCCCATTCAGCTTCCGATCTGGGGGTCAAATTGACCAATGAGGTGAGTCGGGTGCAAGGCAAACTGACCCAACCAAAACGTGGTGGATGGAGAGCTATTTCATGCTGAAGCATCTTCGTGCCTCGAGAACTGGAGAGGTCGTAGCCCTCAAGGTAGTTGGCGCGCTTGATGTTGTAGCCCATGCTTGCCATCTCATGTGACAAGGACGAGTTTGCAGAGCACGCAATCTCCAGGAAATCAGGTCGGTCTTGGATCTGTCCAAAAAGTCCAAGAACAGGTCCAAGTAGCATAAGGCCCAACATGGCCGCATTCTTTGCCAACTTCTTTGCCAAGTTCGGCGCAACCAAGTTCTTGTCAGACGTCATGTTGACTGGGGCATTGGCAAAACTGCCGTGTGAAGGTGCCTGAATCTTCATGCCATGCTTGTCCACAAAAGTTGAAGGCACCTCAGTTTCCATAGACCCTTCAAATGAATGTTTCTCCGCCAGCACGCGCTCATCTGTCGTGGTGGCCAAGTCCATGTTGAGGTCTTTCGAATTTGGGTGCTGTTCCCCGACAGCCTCATAGTTTTGCCCACTGTCAACCTTCTCGCCATCAGTCATGTTGTTGGTGTACTGTTCACCCACAGTCTCATAGGTTCCATGTTGCCCATTCAATTTGCCCTGAAGCTCGGACAACTTCTGCTTCAGGATCTTCAGATGGCTCACCCTTGTGCTTCCGGTGGCGCAGAGGAAGACACGCTCACCGCATCCTCCGCCATGCTCCACTCTCGCATGTGCGTGTCCTGAACTGCCATCTCCGTCTCCTTCTCCGTCGATGGCTTCTTCTCGATCTTCAGATGGCCGCGTGTGGATGCCATGGATTCCGCCGCTTTCTCCACCAACTCCACAGCTTCTTTGGAAGCCTGTCCCATCGCCGTCTCCTTCAGCTTCTGGACCAGCTCCTTTGTAGCCGCCTCCTTCATCTCTGGTGTCAGGCTGGTCTTGGCTGCTCTCGATGGTGACTTGTTGCGCTCTGGAATCTCCATGTTCATCCTCTTGAGGTACTCGCGGTACGTCATGTTGATGGCCATTGTGTTGGTGACGCCATACTGAAGCATCTTGCCCTGTGCCTCCATCAGTCTGCCGTTCACGATCTTCTCGTTGCATTGGTCCGGACTGGTAGTTTTCTCCAGACTTTCCATCACTGACCTGATGGTATGTGGCACTGGGCCCATGTGTCGGTGATCCCCGCTGTACCCCTTCTTGGCCTTGTAACTCAGTCGAAGGCCGCATTTGGTGCATGTCTGCCAGGAGGCGTACTGGTTGTTGCGCTCCTTCGGGTGGTGACTGGTCCAGCAGGGATATCCTTCTCTGCGAGGATCGTCTTGGGCACATGGTTCCATCTTCAGCTGGTTGTTGCCCTCTAAGCTGGTGAAGCCTTTGAGCCAACAGCTGAAGTCGATCAGGGAGTGAGGATGTACTCTTGCAGGAAGTGCTCATGACGTAGAGTGGCAAGAAAACTTCACCGCATGAAACTTCTGAAACATTTTCACATGTTGATGCCGTAGAAGATGAAAATGTGGGAAGTGATTGAATCATGAAATTGTCATTTTCCATCATGAGTGCATTCTCACGCAGGTCCAGTGTCATGTGCCATGTTGGAAGGATCTCGATGGGAACTGCAAAAATACTGTTCTCCGTGCCATCCCAAGGTCCAGCCTCGAAAATGAGTGTAGAGTTGGCATAGGAAATATGGGCTCGTTGATGGAAAAGCACCTTGGATCCGAGCAGAGGTGGTGTATCCTGAGCTGTTCCACCCAAAACGTAAAACGAAACCTGGCCAATAGCGGTTCCTTCAATGTCAACTCTGCTCAGGGCTTGCATCTTCAAACCGTTCCCAAAACGAAAAATTGGCCTATCATCCACATGAACACTGTATGCAAATTGACCATAATGTAACAGCTTCTGAAGTGATGCGGAGCCGACTGCGCTCTCTGAGGCCCCGGTGTCAATCACAACCCTGGTGTAGCTGTTACGAGCTTTCGCATCTTCATTCCACATCACAGTCAAAGTGCAAACATCTGCGTAAAAATTCTTCCCTTTCACTTTTGACTTCCCCTTGCCTTTTCCTTTGCTCTTGCCTTTGGATGCAAATCCCTTGCCTGCACCTTTTCCAGGACTGAAACGATCTGGGCACTGAGCTATGGTGTGACCCTTCATGCCGCATCGAAAACAAGGCCCAGACATCTTGCCTTTTCCAGATGACTTGTTTCCAAAACCCTTGCCTAGCATTCGTGAAGCCGTTGATGAAGAAATGCCTTTGCCAGAGCTAGCTTCAGGAGAGTAGTAGCCTCTGGCGGCTCTCACCTTCTTCACTGCCTCACGCGCCTCTTGCAAAGTCCTTGAAGCTTCGTTTGCCAGAGCATAGGCCTCTCGAAACTGAACTTCGTCTGGATCTTCGGCTGTCTCGTCAGGGACAACCTCATCCTCCTCCTCGTTCCAGTATGCAGCATTCTCGTCGTCGTCGTTCCAAGCCCAGTCCTCGTCATTCCAGTAAGTGTCATTGGGCTCATAGTACCAGGAACCGTCAGCATCAGGCCACTCATTGTCGCCTGCATCATCGTCCCAGTTATCTGCATCGTTCCACAAAGCGCTCTTTGCAAACCTTTTGTAACTTGTAGGCCGTCCCATGGCCTCATCTTCAGCGAACAATGCACGCAACGCTCGCTTGATGATCTCGAAGTCGGTCATGTTGTTTGTCTGAGTCAGGATGTTTTGACGTTCCTGACGTGTTAGATGAGCTGCCTTCAGAAGCCTGTAACCTCGCAATTCATTTGACCAGAAATCAGTTGTATCCAGAGATGTTGCAACACGAGCACCGGAAACACCCGCTGCTGCACCTGCCGTCTCTGCCACGCCTGAACCAGTCGATTGCTGCTGTGCAGTAACCCCTGAATGCCAGTTACGACGTAGATTCAAAGGACTTCCAACACTGCCCATACCTGTAGGAGAGGGATCCATGGCTCGTGGAACCTCCGGAATGGCCTGTGGCCTTGGTCCACGATCCGATCTCGCTCTCACCAACGCATTCTGCATCTGCAACCACAAGTCTTCTTCTCGGACAAGTAGCTCTGCTATGCTTTCATGCTCCTTGCGTCTCAACGCATGCCACTTCTCTAAACGACTGAAGGAGTCAGGAATGGGTAGTGCTTGGAGAGGTGATGTCCTAAGAACTTGTAACAGCTTTGACAACCCATCATCTCCAGAAAATTCATCCGGATCTAAATGCTTCACAACCGACTTGGCCGCACCTTGCAATCTGCTCCAAACTCTTGCCGCTGACTGACGCCTTTCAGAATCTTTCCAACCACGTTCGTACCACTTGCAGGAAACCTCAAAGGTTTCAAATTCCGCAGGATCCCCTGACCAGGTAGGTATATGGCTAAAGTCTTCGCCAGGCATCTCAATCAGCAAGATCAGGCAGCAAATGCACAGTGCGGAGCCCGTCCCTGGAATCGCGCCAGGAAAGAGCTCCCGCTACCATGCAATTGGTAGCCTTACCAATATCAAACCTTTCACCTTCAACTGATACCTCTCACCGGCAAATGGTGATTAGAATGCAGTGCTCACTCTAGCACGGACGCATCATCGGTTTTCCGCTATGCGTGAATGTCCCTCCCTTGAGGCAATGGCGACGGCACATGAATGAGTCAGGAAGTGCCCACAATTATGTCATGTCATGGGATACATGCTGCAATGGTAACGTGATTCTCTCAGCCAGAAAGTTACCTTTCACATCTTGCGAACATCTTGAACTCTTTGAATCTGGGGCTCCCAGCAACTCCCAAATGCAACGTCAGGGATGCCTGCATCACTTCACAACACTGGCCACATACTGATCTGAAATGAAGCCACTTCAAACATTTTCAAACCAGTTCACATGTGAAGATCTATCTCTTCTTCAACCATCAAGTTTTTGACCAGGGAAAGGGGGACCCAGCCTGCAGAGCGTGTTGACTAACCTGAGCTGCACACTTTCAGAGCGAGAGAAGTTCATGGTCCCAGTCGCTATTTTATTCGCGATTCTCCTCTCAGCTTTCTGGCTTTCTGGCGGACTATAGGGAAAACTTACTGTAGGATACTGTAGGGGTGTTGAACTTGAGCAACGCCCACGATCCCACGATCGTATCGCCCAGGTGCTGCTTCCACCAATCCAGGGCGTTTTGCCAGGAAATCACATCCCATCACCATCAGCTCCTGGTGTGAATCATGGGAGATCATGGGAGATTGGGAAAAAGTGCTGGATCTACAATGATAATCAATGATAATCAATGATAATCCACAACATATCCAGCATTCTGGGATGCTTTCAATGCTTTCCACAAGGTTTAGTTTGTTTAGTTGTGAAGCCCTTGTTGGTGGAACTGCCTGGTAGAAGGATTGTCTCTTCCATCCTTTCCTGAATGATCTAAGGCCGATGAGTTTTGTCCACCATGTGGAGCGAGCTTTGACCATAAACCGAGGAACAACAGACTATCAAGCTCACATTCCTGGAATTTGCATGGAACAGTAGAAGCCTATGAAAATGACAGTTGTCACTATTTGGCTATGGATCAATACCTATACATACCATTTTTAGGGGGATGAACATCTATTTACCAGCTATTTTGATGTCCAGGGGGATAGGGTTTTGACCCATCCCCATTTGATACCCTGCCTCAACAGTTTTTTTTAATGGCCAGTCTTGGCTCCAGGATGCTCCAACCATCACAACCCTTTGGCCCATGGATCCCAGCCTGGCGGAGCCACAGTTGCTCCAGTTGAGAACCTCCGGCATTTTTCATGTTTTTGTGGATTGAACCACTATTTAATCACCACATGATGCTGCCTGTTTGACACTTCAATAGATTCAATAACACTAGAAAACTGGCTGTTTTCAACTGACAACAAGAAATTCTTCCGGCGTAGCCACTGAG